>JAOTQR010022785.1:0-101266 GCA_025774065.1 Solanum ossicruentum
TGCTAGTAGATCTCCCCAGTAGGAGTACAGGATATTCAGCTGCTATCACCAAGCTCCAGGTTGCTTCGGGGCTTGTACATGTCTAGAGCTTACGTGTTTTTATTTCATAGTTTGTTGAGGCGGGGCCTATCCCAACACTTATCAGATGTTTTTCTCTATTTAGAGGCTTTGTAGACCTTGTAAAGCACAGTGAAGTCATGTCTTGCACTTTAGACATCGTGGCCCCAACGGCCTAGTCGTATGCATTTCTTTTTGGCTTGTTATCACTATTTATATTCTTCAAGGCATGTCAAACGTATAAGCCCTTATAATATGTATAGAACGCATATAGTTACAAGCTGGTTCTCCCGAGCCTTATCGGCAACGGGTGCCGGTCCGCCCTACGGGACTTTGGGGCATGATATACTGGGACTAGTAGGTAATGGTTAGTAATGCAGACTATGGAGATGGGCCCAGTCATAGAGTAAATTCACCTCTCACCTTTGGCCAATGGGTTTGGTGATCAAATTACCATCTTGCATGCTATACACTAGAAAAAAATTAGACTATCTGCTGATGCTGAGTTGGGGAATCACGGGGAACACAACACCCTAGTTTCTCTCCATTATTGACTTCTCTCTTTTAATAGTTAGTTACTTTTATTTTCTGTTTGATTATTGCAAAACCCCCTCTTTGGGTTATTAAGTGGGTTAATTATTCGAATTGCAAATTTGTAAATTCTCTTGAGTCTACGTATTCCCTGTGCATTCGACCCTAACCTTGGTTCAGTTCTATATCTTGATAGTGATCGCTTTATCCTCTGAAAAGGAAGTGTAACATAGGCTACATCAGCCACCATCAGAATATAAGAAAAACAGAGAGAGTTAATTGACACATGCATGTACACTTTCCAAGAATTATGAACTATCCGTTTTTAACTTGTTTGTTCATCATTGTTCCCACAACCTTAGTTATAGATTTAGGTACTCATCCTTTGTGTAGATACAAGAATTATGAATCGGAAAAACATAATTGGATACTTATATAATTGAATCAAGAATAAGTAAATCCATCTTCAAAGAGAATCACAAGCTTAAAGATGAAACTAAAGTACAAGTGTTTCCAAAGACTATGCAATGTTATATCACTATTTTCTCTCTCTAATTACTGAGTTCTCTGAGTACTATGTGAAAACTTTTAAAAAATAACATTAAAAACCTATTTATAATAAGTAAAATACAAATCCTAAACATAATAGGATAACTAGTCGGCACGCCACACGAAAAGGGTTTATGAGTTGTATTGCATTCCACGGCCCATAATTGGGGTCTCGTACAAACCTACTAAAAATATGGACTTCAAGTCTATGACACCTCTATATGACTCGTAAAGTGGTTTACAACATGTACAGGGTTTCTTCTAATTAATCTTCAGAAAGTACCAATCTCAGATCCTCAGGACACAAACCATGGTTTGCGACTCATAAATCATTCCACGACCCTTTGATGATGTTCACGCTCAAATAAGAAAGCGATTGCTGACAAAAATTATCCTAATCGAAGGTTAGGATCGAATCCATAAGGAATACAGGATTTGACCACAAGAATTCACTATCAAACATTCCGAGTATTGATAACTAAAATCTCAACATAGGGGGGATTATGATTCAAGAACAAACTAAAATAAACACTATGCTACGATGTCGTAAAACACTCAATTTTAGGTACAACTTGGGAATTGTGTTCCCCAAGGTTCGTTGACTCGATTACCTTATGTAACATAACTACAATTGGAGATTTGCATGCAGGATAGTAAATTAAGTTCTTCCAGCCCTCTTATAAAGGTGAAGGTCAAATTTCACCATGGTGCTTAGTCGACTACCATGGTGCCAACTAACTGTTACCTATTGTCCCAGTCAACCTCCCCTAGGTCAGGTTTGGTTGATTAGGCGAGAACATATGAATCAAATTCTATCATCTATTTCCCTTTTCCTGTTCGTCACTACCTTGGCCGGGATCGTGATAGTAGGCGGGTCTGGTGTTGGCCACCACCAAACAACAATGATAATCAAGAGATATAGACAATACATGCAAAATCCCAATCATAGAAATTCAACAAACCTAGGTAATCTCAAGTAAAATACCCATGGTTCCCACAACCCTAAGTTGTGGGCGCTTAGCTCTCATGGTTAAAGCAAAACACGATAAAAATGCAACTAAAAGACATGATTGAGAATTTTACCCGAAGCAATAAGGATTGAAAACACCACAAGTTACAAACCACAACTTGATAGATTGATAATAAGCATAAAGCTAGATTTGCAATCCCTAAAATAGGGTTTTCCAAGAGAAAATGATAAACTAATCTAAAAACCTAAAAATTTCCTTAAGAGTATATTCAAAGATGATATTCTCTTCTCAATTTTGAATCTCTCCCTCAAAAAATCCTAACTTAAACTATTTATAGTGTTTACAAAATAACCCTTAAAATTATACAAAAAAGACAGCTGGCAGCTGGTACGCCTCGTAGGTACGACTCGTAGGTCAACCTATGAGTCGTAATTAGGGTCTTGTATCAGGTTCTTGCCATCTTGGACTCAACTGATATGACCCACTAGTACGAGCTATGACTCATATGCTCTTCTCATAGTCTAGGCTTTCAGTTGTTGATCCAAAGTTTGGGCTCTCTGATTCTACTACTAATACACCTATATGAGTTATAGTGAGACCTACGACTCATCAGGTGGCCTCATAGGGTTGACCTCTACTTAGCAGAGTTCTAATTTTTATTCTCTATTTCTTTCTACGATAGCATCCTACGACCTGTAGCTTGGGATAGGCCTCGTAGGTGACTTGATATGTCCTGTGCTTCAGTAAAATCTGCAACATTTCTCCAAAATCATGCCAACCTAACTTTTCTGCAATAACTGCACAGAAGCACATAAAATCCATAAAAGGTCGCATTAGGAACTCAAAAAATCCCTTGTCTTAGGCATCAAATGTGTTATATTTTGACAACACATCAAAACCCTCAACTTGGAGTTGTTGCTTATCCTCAAGCGATGACTTAATATACGCCGACAATGAGAGATACACAACAACTATACCAATGGCATATACATCTTTCACTCTAGTCCAGGTACCCAACTATCATTTTCAAAACCAGATTGTAAAGCTACTGAGCACAACAAAAACATGATGATGAATCTAGCAACCCTACTATGATAAACTAAGGAGCATCACCATGTACAATAACTGGTGCAACCATATTCTAATCAAGTAGTGCACATGCCACAGAAAAGAAGTCCCTCTAACTCACTCAAGAAGCATTTAGAATTCAGGGACTGAGGAAGCATTCTCACTCTCATAATTGAAATTCATGCACACTGACTAACACCATAGGCTTGCCTCTATACTCATCTTCTGGCTTGCTGATAAAGTGAATTTGGATCACTTTAGGACTTATGGGCTTGTAACAAATGTTCAAAGGACTTTTGTATAGCATTTTAGGAAAGTAGTGACTAGAAGCTATCGTCGAACCATATTTACCAACACTTTTGCTTTCATAACCCAACCCTTTTCTTTAAATCCACCCTTATTCTCTACTTACAAACTTTTCTCGAGTGTGTTCTTTCTATTTTCAGCTGTGCCTTATTTCTGAACTTAATTCTTGCTACTTTTTCTCAATTCAAGGAACTTTTCTTTTATTTTTCTTCATTCGGCTCATGATTCTTCAATTCTTTCTTTATTTCCCAACTAACTACCTCATTATTATTACTTTACTACAATAAAGACCACCTTTAACTTAGGCTTTTAGCCTTAGGTAAAGTACACAATATCTATTCCTCAAACCAGGGCCATGACTTGTAGCCACGCTCAACTTGAGCTCTTAGCGTCAATTAAGGTTCACATGTTCAAGGATAGACCAGGGCCAATATCAAGGTATTATATCAAACAAGGTTAAGCTAGTAAGGTGTAAAGAAAGAATGAGTACATGAGAGGCTCAAAAATTTGGAACAAGGGATTAACTTAGTCATTTGGTAGGTCATTTAGGCTAAAAGTGGGTTCACTCAAAGAACAAAGGCCTAAGATCCTTTCCACATCAACCACATCATCAAACCAATCATAGAGTACTAAGGCAAGTTCTGAGTCCATACAAGATGTATGAATGCAGTAATTTAAGCACACAACACACATGGCATTGCACCCACAATCAAGTATAGACTCACAAATCATGCTTCAAGCCTCAACTTACCTTTACATTATTAGAATAAACATCACCAGATCATCAAAATGCATGGACACATCAATAATCATAACCTCAAAAATTTTGAAGGTACCTAATTTTTCAAATCATTCAAAAAAGCATTTAAAGGCTGTTTATATGCCAACAGATAATACTACTGTGAATTTACACATTATCTACTGCCTAAACATACCCATTCAACAAAAAAGTAAACATCCACAAGGAAAACGAATCCCGGAACCTTGGGATCAAAATAGGGGATGTTATCGACTCGAAAGTACTTAGACTTCACCTTAATCCATAACTTCCCATACCCCACAAAAATAAGATACCTTGTCCTCAATGTAAAGACAAGAATGAAAAGCAAACGTGATAACATATATATATATATGTATATATATATATATATGTATATACACACATGCATTAAAAACCAAAAACTAACATTCAGAATATAAGTAACAATAATATCCAACATAAAAGTACTTAAACAAACCCAAAAACCAACAGAATGAAGAATTTGTCCAACAACGGAACAAAGTATATATATTGTCAAAATAAGAAATGGGGTCAAAAGAAGTCAAACATCATGGTGCATCAAGCATCGACCTTTGGCTGGTCAGTAAGGTCCTGGGTAACTCTCCATGAGAATGTTGCTACTCCTTATCTCTCAATATAGTCACCAATAGGATCGACTCCTACACCACCATCTCTGGTATCAACTCCTCCACCGAGGCTATTGGATTATCAAGTTGAGGCCTCTTCTGGCTCATCGCTGGATCATCTGTCTCAAGGGGCCTCTTCCCATGAGCATGCGACGATCAGCTAGACAATCAAACACCTTGTCACCCGCCGGTGCAACCTCTAGGACTGTAACAGGGGCTGCTGACATTTGTAATTGCTCGGTCTTAAGCTTGGCCAACTCCTTGATCACCATGCTTGTGTAAGTAGGCCTAGCACCCTTAAGTCTCCGCTGGACTCTGACCTCAAATGCATCGACTCGGGCATCCACTGCTCTAACTTTCTCATCTACCAATGCATGGGTGAATGTCTTTATCCTTTCCTCTGAGTCCCTCACTATATGGATGACCCAACGTCTGAACTGTACAGCCAAAGCCTTGTAGCCTGGACTCCGTCGTAGCCACCCCGCGCAATAATGCCTAAAAAATAATAGCAAACATAAGAGAATCAACCTGTAAACTAGACGATGATGGTGCTGGAGCACTAGAGGATAGCATAGAGTCAATCACAATAGCTGGTAAAGACTCTGCAATTGCTGGAGCAGTGTCATTAATGATAGGAATCAAACCCTAAGTCTGAGGTTCTACCGGGAATGGCTCTGGCATATAAGGTAGGACAACTCTCTGTAGGGCTACTGGGTTCTCATTAGCCTTTATTAGACGGGGGCCAATCATACACACAACCTCTACATGAGGGTCCAAGTGGAGAGAGACCCGTCACCAGATTCCTTGCATAATCTATGTATCAAGATGGGGAATAAAAATGAATGTTGGGTGCGTACTGCTACCTCAAGAATCTTCTTTGCCATAAGCTAATCCTAATCTATGTCGCACCCTGCCAAGATGCTAGCCAACAACACAACCCTTTCTAATGTGATCACATTATTTGTGAACATTGGTTTGATGCACCAACACATGAAGGACCACCAAAACATAGCCCTGAATGAGAGGTAGGCCTTCAGAATATGCTCAGTGTAGTTTGTAACCCATATTGGCTCAATACCTTCCTTGCAGATTTGGCTGGCTATGTACCTAAGAAGCTCTGTTCTCAGCCTAGCATCTTTCTAATTGACTGCTTTCCTCATTTCTACAATCCTATGATCATACTTTGCTGTGGAGTGTGGCACTCTGTTATTTGGCCCAAATAGTACCCTCCGAATGGTTTCTTCTGAGATGTTAACAACATCACCTCTTACCAGCACTTCACTCAACCATAGCTGCTCAATGGGCTTTTTGTGCCTCGGAAGATTGCTACGTAAAGTAGACTAGTGGGAGGCATAGAATCCTCGGACTAGGTAGGAGGTGTACTTTCCCAATACTTGTGATAGCCTTCCTAATCCATGATGCTCAATTTCAGCTTCTAGTCCCGGTGCACCGCTTACCCCTGAGTATTTTAACTTTGCCTCCTCATGAAACCTCCGCACCGACCTCCCTTGTCTTTTTGGTTTCATAAATCTCTCTCATGCCTGGGACACAAACATCATGTGCTTTGGGGGTTTCTGGAGGTGTCGGTGTAAGTCCAAGCAGTTGGTTGTTGTGAAGCAGTCTCCTCTGGTTAAACTTCAGATAACTCGAGCGAACCAGCCTCAAAAAGTGAGGCATCATCATTTGATCCTTCATCGTCACCCTCCTCTTCAGACTGGGAGGGACTAACCACTGCCATCGAGACCCTTGTTATTTGTGATCTCAACAGAGGAACATTAGCTTCAGGATCTGCGAGCACATTTATCTCTTCAGTAATTGTTTATCATCCTACATCTCATCTCTCAGTCGGTGTCCTGAAGTCAAGGCACCACCCCTTTGACCTCAAAAGTTAGCACATACCGACGTATGAGTCCCATGATGTTTTTGTTCCACAAATGACTAACACATAAAATAATCAAACAATAAACAATACGAATACCAAAGTGAAAAACAACTGAACCAGGTGCAGAGTTGTAGATATGAGTTGAAGGTATGACTCGTAGGGTAACCTACGAGCCGTACTATAGATTTGTAGTACCAATTATCTAAGAAAAATGTATTCTGGAATCAACTACGAGACACAGGTAGGACTTGTAGGGTATAAGTTGTAGTCTAGGTTCATGCCTCAGTCTAGAAACATTTTGAAAATTCAAACCTGGGCAATAAGATCACCACTACGCTTCATAACAGGTACCACAAATCATAGTTGAGCCTCGTATGGAAAATGTTAAGGCATCATAGATGACTGTTGCCTTCTACGAAGGGCCATTATGACTCGTAAGATGACTTACGAGTTGTAGTGGGTTCTCGTAGCAGAAAACAGAGAGCACCCTAGGCGCCTTTCCTTTCCATGGTAACCATGAATTAATTAGGAAGTATCAAAAATAAAAAACACATGAATAACCCAGTTATAAGCCTAATCACTATGCTTTACCAATCATCCCAAAATAAAACATAAATTCTCTATATCGTTCAAAATATTTCCAGTATGAACTAATCTTGGACATCACCTTATTTCTACAATAATCTAGCACAACTGGGGACATGCAAAAGTTTACTCAAGTTCATACAATAATCATTCCTAACAACAGAATAATACTACCCTAACATTTGTGACTTTCAACTCTAACATGGTTTCACCAGATAATTATCCGTAAAATACCTAATACACACACATGACCATAACATCAGACTTCAAAGTCACCTAGCAAGGATAGAATTAAAGAATCAACTAATTACAGAGACATAGAGAAGTATAAATCACATTCTTCCTGCTACCATAATTATTTTCCCATGGTTTTGCTAATCATGATAATAAAGCATTCATTCAAACACCTATAAAAAAGATTATTTTAGAGGTATACCAAACTTAACCACGAACTTACCAGATGAATGGATGAATGTGAGATGAGAATAAGAAAATGAAATAATATCCTTGGTAAAAATTGCACTTGCTGGGGGATGTTAGTAGAGAAATAATTTGGGGAAAGAATGAAACAGTGAAAAGTGATTAGAGGGGTTATAAAGTGAGAAGAACCATTTTATGAAGGGACATAATGAGCCAAAAGACGTTAGTCTTTTAATATTCAAAATAGGGTCACCTTTTAAAATTCTGTAGATCAGATTTACAAGACCCTGACTACGAGTCGTAAGATGTCATACGACTCGTAGGTCCCAGTTTCGTAGCAGACCTAACACTTAAGAAAATTTAAAGTTGCATACCTAGGCACTATGAACCTCACTTAAGAATCGTAGGAGACCCTACAAATTGTAAGGTTAGCTTATAGTGTGTGTGTCAACATCTCAGACTCATTGTTTCCCTCTACAAATGGTAGGCCTGCTTGTAGAAGCTGCTCCAAGCATAAATCTCTCCACTCCTCATTTTTCTAGTTTTTTCCTGCAACCAATTACTCTAGACACACTTAAATGAAGGACAATACAGCTGATTCAATGTCTTAACACTCAGAACCAAATATTAAACTACCATCCAACAAATTAGATGAATAAAAATGTCTCAAAATAATCCGACACATAAAAGATGCTTGGGTTGCCTCCCAAGAAGCACCTTGTTTAATGTCGTGGCTCGACCATAACATCATGGATAATCAAAATTCTCCATGAGTTTCACAGTTGCCACTTCTATTCTTCTTTTGCACATCCTGCACAGCCTCTGGTTTCTCAGCAAGCTGCTCTATCCTATCTTCGAGCCTTTGCATTGACATGGTTTGTTGTTCTAATTTGTAGTTACCTTTGAGAACATCAAACTTTATCTCTCGAACAATATCATTTTGTTCATTGACCTTGATCAGGATTTGTTCAAGCATATGCTCCATTATTGTCAGCTTATCAGTAATGTAATGCTGGTGCAACAATCTCGACCAATTTGGCACATTCTCGCTCTTGGGTTTACCTGGGGCTTCCTTCAATACACTAGTGGATGGTCTGGCCTATGCTTGAAAGGGTTGGTAAATTTGGGCAATTGCAGATAGCTTGCCAATATGCTCGGTGATCTCATTAAATAGTCGTCTTAGGGCCAATAATCCCCTCCAAACAATGCATCAACATGTCCTTGTTGCTTAGAGGTTAGATCTCAGTAGAAGCTAGCCACCAATTCATCATCAGTCAGACAATGGTTTCGATTCATTGCCACGCACTGCTTATAACTTTGCCAAGATACTACCAAAGGTTATCTTTATACCCTTTTAAAATTGTAGAAGTTATTCTATAGCTTTTGCTTGTTGGGCCCTTTATAGAAGTTCATAAGGAAGACTCTCTGGACCTCCCCCCAGTTAGAACAAACATCGGGTGGGAGAATCGACCACCATTCCGCAGCGTCTCTCCGGAGAGTAATGGGGAAAGCTTGAAGAGCCAGCCTCCCAAGTAGGATGTCTTGTCCCAAGAACCCCCCTCAACATTTTCGTAAAATTATGTAGGTGAGTTTGGGGTCTTCGGACTCTTGTATATAAAATAATGCTTGCCTCTACAATGTCTCCAACAAGTCTATTGCGATATAGAGCTTTTGTTCAGTCATGGTGCCAACCAACTTATGAACAGGATAAACAACAAAAGCAAAAGTAAAAGTAGAATCTAGGAGAATTTAGAAATTAATACAAGAACAAACTAATAGTGAAATCAAGTAAAAACCTAGCCATATTCCCCGACAACGGTGCTATATTTTTTTATGATGTTCATGCTCCAATAAGAAAGTGACCGTTGTCAGCAATTAACCTAACCAAAGTGTAGGGTCGAATCCACAGGGAATACAGGGTTTGACTACAAGAATTCATTATTAATCATTTTGAGTACTGATAACTAAAATCTCTTAATGGGGGTGGGGGATTTGTGATTCAAGAACAAACTACAAGAAACACTATTCTATGAAGTGGAAAAATACTCAATTTTAGGGGCAACTTGGGAATTGTGTTTCCTATGGTTTGTTGTCTCAATCACTCTAGGTAACATAACTACAATCAGAGATTTGCATGCAGGAAAGTATCCTAGGTTCTTCTAGTCTTCTTGTGAAGGTGAAGGTTGAACTTCACCATGGCACTTGGTCGTTATAATGGCGTGCCAACTAACTACTCTCTATTATCCCAGTCAACCTCCCCTTGGTTAGGTTTGGTTGATTAGAAGAGAACATATTAATCGAATTTTGCCATCTACTTCCCTTTTCCTATTCGTCAGTACCTTGGTCAGGATCACGATAGTAGGAGGGATTCGGTGTTGTCCACCAACAAACAGCAATCATAATGAATATAAATAGACAATACATGCAAAAATTCTAATCATAGAAATTCAATAAACCTAGGTTATCTCAAGTATATTACCCATTGTTCCCACAACCCCAAGTTTTGGGTGCTTAGCTACTTATGGCTAAGGAAAAATCGATAAAAACTGAACTAAAAGACATGATTGGGGATTTTACCTGAAGAAATAAGGATTGAAGACACCACAAGATGCAAATCGCAAGATTGATGATTGATAATAAGCACAAAGCAAGATTTGCAATCCGAAAAATAGGATTTTCCAAGAGAAAATGATAATAAGCTAAAAGCCTAAAAATTTTCTTGAGAGTATATTCAAAGATGATGTTCTCTTATCAATTTCGAATATCTCCCCCAATAAAACCCTAACTTAAGCTATTTATAGTGTTTAGAAACTAACCCTAAAAATTATATAGAGAAGACAGTTGCCACCTGGTACGTCTCGTAGGGTGACCTGAAAGTCGTAATTCGGGTTTCGTCTCAGGTTCTTGACATTTTGGACTCAACTGGTACGACCCACTGGTATGAGTCATAGCTTGGGCTACAACTCCTATGCTTCTCTCGTAGTCTAGGACTTCAATTATTGATCCAAAGTTTGGCTCTCTGGTTCTTGCTACGAATACACCTATACGAGTGCTCGTGAGACCTACGACTAGTAGGGTGGCCTTGTAAGGTTCACCTCCACTTTGCAGATTTCTGATTTTTGGTCTCTATTTCTTGCTATGATAGCATCCTATGACTAGTAGCTTGGGCTACGACTCATAGGTGACTTCGTATGTCCTATGCTTCAGTAAAATCTATAACTTTTGTCCAAAATCATGTCAACTTTAACTTTTCTGCAAGAACAACACAGAAACATAAAAGAATCATAAAAAGATGCATTAAGTACTTACAAAATCCCTTATTGTAGGCATCAAATGTGTTGTATTTTGACAGCACATCACCCATCTGCATGTTCATAAAATAAGCTTCAGAAAATCTGCCCCTCACTATAATTGTTCTTGAAACTACTTCACGACTTGTATTATGGTCTAAGGCCCATAAAAGGTCTCGTACTGCATCAAAGTTCAGCAGCTTCCATATTTCTTCCTAAAATCAATGCCAAACCTGAAATCCTACAAATATAACACAAAAATACACAAAAACAACTAACATTATATTAAGAACACACAAAATTTGAAGTTTTAAACATCAAAAGTGTTGTATTTTAACAGCATAATATGGTTATCGCGAAACGGCCACAAGATTCTCATAAGCCCTTATCAGGCTAATATCCAGTGTCCTCTGAACCTCGATAATAGTGTCCAAATAGTGTAAAATCTCCAGCCCTATCGCTATGAATAAGTGATAGATCAAGCACGAAAAAAGGATAGAGGTGGACCTCTTCTGGGGTGCCTCATGAATATGATTTGCTATCAGGCAAGTCCAATCAATGTCATCGCCAGCTAAGATGCTAGCTGATGTGCTATCAAAATACAACACTTTTGATGCTTAGAAAATATGATTTTGTATGTTCTAAATGCGATATTTGTGGGTTTTATGTATTTTTGTGTTTATCTTTTCAGGATTACAGATTGGCCATGATTTTGCGAAAAGTTAGAAATGTGTTGCAGATTTCCTATTATGCCACCTTACGGGCCGTAGAACATTCTACGAGCCATAGAGTAGTTTCGTAAGAAATTCTAGTGAGGGGCTAAGTTTCTGAAGTTACTTCTATATACACGCAGACAAGCCTTAAAAGAATGCATTAGTCGTAGAAGAGGTTTCGTGCCCTGAGACTCAGAAAATGAAGAGTTTCTGAAGTTCATTCGACAAAAACCCTTTTATGGGTCATAAATCATTTTACGAGTTGTAAAAGGGGTGTCGTAAAGTAGAAGTCCAATTTTCTAGCAACAATGTATGAGACACTGATTAAGGGTCGTGAACTTCAATAGGGTGGTAAAGTGTTGCAGAATATGCCGACCAGTTCTCTTAAGTCATTTAGGATTTGTATTTTAAATATTATAAATAGTTCTTTTAGGTTATTTTCCACATGTTCTTGCCAGTTTTGATTAATCTTGAGCTAATACTCAGAGAACTCAATATTTAGAGAGAGGAAATTGTGAAAGAGTCTTTGAGAACACTTGTGGTTGAATTTGATCTTAAAGCTTGTGATTCTTATTGATATTGGATTGCTTACTCTTAAATCTATTATGTAAGTGTTTAATTATTTCTTCTCAATTCATAATCTTTTCATCTATACATAGCATGAGTAGCTAAATCTACAACTAGGGTTGTAAGAACCATCAAGAACTATCAACCTAAATCGGATAATTCACACTTCTTGGAATGTCTATATATGCATATATTAATTAACTCTCTTCATTTTGCATGTTTTCTGATGGTGGTAAACATTGGAACCTGCCTAGAGTTACTGACTGAACCAAGGTAGTAATGACTAGGAAGAAAGATTAATTAACAAGATTAGATTGATGTATTCTCATCTTATAAATCAAACCAGGACAAGGGAAGGTTGTACTGGGACTAATAGGTAATGGTTAGTAATGCACACTATGGTGATTGTCCATGTTACATAGTGAAATTCACCTCTCACCTTTAACCAAAGGGCTTGGTGAACTTAAATTACCATCCTGCATTCTACACACCAGGCATGAATTAGGTTTTCCGATGATACTGAGATGGGGAATCATAGGGAACACAATACCCTAGTTGCTCTCAATTATTGATTTTCTCTTATAATAGTTAGCTAGCTTACTTTTTTCATTGAATATTGCAAACCATTCTCCCTTGGGGAATTGAGTCGGTTACTCAAATTGCATATTGGTGAATTTTTACGAGTCCACATATTTCCTGTGGGTTCTACCCTAATCTTGGTTAGATTCTATATCTTGACTACGACTACTTTATCCTCTAAAAAGGAGGTGTAACTAGGCGACATCAACATTTTTGTGTCGTTGCTAGGGAATATAGCTAGACTTAAGTGAATTCATTAGTAATTCGAGTGTTAATCCGTAATTCCCTTATTTTACATTTGGTTTTGTTCTTTTTCAGGATGTACGAGTAGTGTATACCCAACACTAGGAGTCAAGAAAATCCGTTGACTCCATTTGTTACTGAAATCCATAGAACTTTATGAATAATGGCCCAATACATCACTAACAATGCGGCCAATGCAACTTTGAATAGGAACAATAACGAAGATGTTCAGAATGAGAACCTACCTCCTTTAGAAGACATTCCACAGCCTCAGGATTTTCGCACCAATGCTTATAGGTGGAATCAGTGCAAATTGAATCCTATAGCTATAGAAGTGACTGAGCTATTGTGTTGCCACCACTACCGGCAAACACAAAGTTCATAGTCTCGATTGGGTTACTCTAGATGCTGCAGAACCATGTGCTATTTGTGGGCTTACCATCAGAGGATCCATATAGCCACCTAAACAATGTGGTATTTGTCTATAAGAGTATGATGGGGACACAAAATCTATCTATAGATGTTATGAGATGTCATTTCTTCCCATTGTCTCTTAGAGGAAATGCCATATTATTGCTATCTGAGCTCCCGCAGAGTTCAATCACTAGCTGGGTAGACTTAGTGAAGGCCTTTTTGGGGAAGTACTTCCCTAGATCTAAGAAGCTCAAGTTGAAGGACCAGATCTGTAACTCCAAGCAACTTCTTGGTGATTCGATAAGCACTACTTTGGAGTGGGTTCACAAAGTATCTGGGAAGCATCACTGACCATAAGATCATTGATGACGCCTTGGTGGAGATATTTTACCGCGCCCTTGATGAGAACAGTTAGACCTAAGTTAACACTATCATGGGGGGATGTTTCTAGATCTACCACTTGTAAGAATTGCTGACCAAATGGAAAGAGTGGTTAAGACAAATAATGCATGGGCGTAGCAGGATAGAGCCACCACAAAGAGTTTATGTGTTGTTAGTGTGGGGATAGAGCAAGCCAGAATTAATGAAGAAACCATGCAACAACTTACTCAGCTTCGCACAAGTATGGATGTAATGATGAAATAGAACGAAGAGAGAATAAATGCACTGGTTCACCAACTTCTACATGCACCCACGTACGAGGAGACACACAATTATGAGGAAGCTAGTTTTGATGCAGATCAGATGGGGGGTTTCTGGACTAATGCCCAAGGGTCCAATTAGGACTATTGGTACTAAGGTCAAGGAAACTAAGGTTGGAACTTCTGTAGAGATGCAGCTTACAAGGATAAATCCGAAGGATATTATGATAGAATAGGGGTCTAGATGCAGACTAGGGTCGCAGAGAAGGCTTCAAAAATGATCCTTATGTTCCACCACACAACCGCGATGTAGGTGCAGGTAATTCTAGAATTATGGAGGTATTTGATCGCCTGTTGAAGAAAGCTGAGATGCAGGATGTGACTCTAAGGGGCATGAAATCAGATATTTCAAATATTTATTAAAAAATAGAGTCTCACTCTATAGATATCAAAGAGCTTGAACAACAGATTTGTCAAGTGCCGACTTAACTTAATCAGCATGGGAGCGGTACACTTCATATCAATACAATGCAAAATCCTAAAAATGAAGGGCAATGTATGGCAGTCACCACTCGACGTGGAAAGACCACAATTGATCCTCCTAAGTCAATTGATATAGAAGATGTTCGTGAGGCATGGTTACAACAAAGTATGTAGATAAAAGAGATGGTGAGGGTGGAGGAAGTCAAGTTCAAGCACTTTCTCTCCATGCTAAAGCAGCTTTCCATCAATATCCCTCTCATCAAGGCATTAGAGAAGATGCCAGGGTATGCGAAGTATATGAAAGACTTGATCACCAAAAAATGCATTATGAGTCAGGAGCTCTCCCAAGAGCTTTAATATTACAGTGCTATCAATACAAAGTCTTTGTTTAAGAAGCATGAAGATCCATGTGCTTTCACCATACCCTGTAACATTGGAGATGTAGAATTCGCAAGGGTATTATGTGATCTAAGTGCCAACATAAATCTGATGCCCCTCACGGTCTATAATAAGCTTGGACTGGGAGCCCCTACTCCTACTAGCATGTGATTATTGATGGCGGATCACATAGTGAAGAAGCTTATTGGCATATAATACGATGTGTTGGTAAAAATGGAAAAATCATATTTCCTGCAAACTTTGTGATTCTAGACTGTGAAGTTGACTTTGACATCCCAATCATATTGGGAAGATCCTTCCCAGCTACTAGACGAACCTTAGTGGATATGGAAGTTGGTCAACTCAGGTTTAGATTGAATGAAGAAGAAGTGGTCTTCAATCTCCGTCAATCCATAAAGCATCCAGATGATTTGAAAAGTGAAGTTCGGTTAGTTGGTGAAGTCTGAGTAACCATTTTGCTTAAGTCATGCCTCAATAGTAAATTAAGCGGTACTTGGGAGGCAACCCACGACTTTTGATATAATAGCATAGTTATAGTCTTATTTTCAATCTTTGGATTCATAGGCAATGTATTTTCTTGTGTTTTGATTGTAATTTTTGACATTGGGTTGGTTACATACAGGGTAACAATGTATTTTATGAAGTTTATGCAGGTATGGGACTAAGTCAGCTATTTTGGCTAAGAAAAGCATCAAGTTGGGTCTCTATGACTGAGCCTACAGGCCGTAAATCATTTTACTACCCATACCCACATCGTAGAGAATTCCAGTAAGTAGGAAATTATGCCCTCCAGTCCATGAGCCAACTTTACAATTCATGAATCAAACTACGAGTCTTGAATAGGGCTCTCAGACTCGAGGCAAGTTTACTTAAAAAATTCTGCTGAGTGTTGAGGGCTCTACGACCAACTTTACGAGTCATAAAACACTTTACGACTCTTGGCCTAGTCCGTGAACTATAATCCTAAAACTAGGATTTGGATATTCTACAAAACTATGATTTATAAGCCGTAAATGTCTCTATGGCCCGTAATAAATGTTTTGTGGAGTATAGGCCCAGTGAAGTTTCAGTTGACTCGATAAAATATAAATAGAGGGGTCATTTGACCTAAATTTACCAAAAACACCCAACATCCCACCCCTCATTTTTCGATCATCTCAAGCCAACTACACCCCTTTTTTGGTAAGAACTTCAGTAGCCTAGGGTTCTACTCATCACCTTCATCTCCTTCGATTTCATCTCAATTCTTAGTATGATTTCGATGCAATTTTAACCCTTAATTTGCCTTGTTTTGGATGAGTAATTTAGAAATAATATGGGGAATGGTGTTTAGACACAAAATCATTACTTAAATTTATTTTGTAATTAGTGGAAACTAGGTTGCCTATGTTTAATTATTGTTTTGGTCCGGAAATAGGGCACTTGGGCCTTGTGTGAATGTTTTGAATAAAATGTTTGTGCCTATTGACTCAATCACCATATGTGATTGAATTCTTTTATTTGTGAATTGTGGGGGTTAATGACATAGGTACTTGATCTTGTTTTAATCAGTTAGAAATGGTCAGAATCATAGGATAATCCATGCTAAATCACTTTCGATTGGTGTATGTGCATGTTGGGGGTAATGGGTGTGGTATGCAAATCATGTGGGTGTGTGTGTTCTTGCTTTGATGTTGATAATTTGTTGGTTGAAATAGACTTTTTGAGGTCTATGTGATGGACTTGGAGACTCAGGTGACTGAGTCTTTTCTGGTTCAGGGGTGACTTTTATGGCTCGTAGAGACACCTATGAGTTGTAATTGCCCCTCATACATAATTCCAGAAACTTGCTATTTCTGAGTTACCATCAGAAGAGACCTACTACGAGTTATAGTTCACTTTATGGATCAAGGAGAGGTGTAATACATCTATCCTTAGAAATAATTACTCATTGGAATTTTCTATAACCAGTCTATGACTCGTAAACCACTTTACGAGTCATACCTAGTCTTGTAGATTTTTCTCGTAACTAAAATTGTTTGAAACACTGGTTTACAAAGGCTCTTTATGGCTAATAGTAGTCACTATGACCCATAAAGGAGCTTTCGTAAAACCATTCTGCAACTCAATTCAAAAGATTTTGACATTTCGATTCTTGATTTCAAGGCTAACGATGATGCATCTATGTTTATGTTTTAGGTACAATGGCTCCTAAGACTAAATTTGCTGAGATCCTGGTTTTGAGGAAGAGACTCAGGAATGAGCCTTCAGACGATTAGCAACCGCTTAGCTGAGTGGTTCACTAGAGGTCCTAAATGTCATACCAGACCTAAAGGCTACCATACCATAGACCAGAGCCGCTGCCTGAGCTGGGCGTACTCAAGCTCCTGCTGCTCACTCTCCCCAATCTGAGGACGGAGACAGTGACGAGAGTGGGTTACCAGAGATAACTCTATTCTAAAAGGAGTCTAGCTCTGAGGGAGGCTTCGAGGACAGATTAGAGACACAACCTTCTGTCACACCATCATTATCATCTACACTGAATGCCCTCACTAGTTGATGGTGTATCGAGGATGTGCAGGAGATATACACAGAGGGCACATAGCCAAGAGGGCAGAGCAAGCTAGTCCGCTCCATCGGTGAGGAGGCCAGGATTAGTTTTGGTAGACATGATGGTGTCCCTGGCCTCTAAGACATGATTACTAGACATGCTTCAATTTTTGTCCGATTCTCTTGGAAGATACTCCCCAACTATGGTGATGGAATTCGATGCATCTTTTGCAGCCACTATCCAGCTTTCTCTTCCCAAGGGGAAGAAGCCCCTCACTCAGACAAGACTTATTGAGATAAGAGTGAGGGGCCAAAGGGTGGATATATCAGAGAATATCATCCATCGTATGTTATTTGGTCCCAAGTTCCCTACCCCCTAGATCCACTATAGAGTTCGACTACAGGATGTGGCAGAATAGGGACCCACTAGTGATGAAGGATTTTAAGCATCAAGCTACATTGATGAGATGGGTGGCCAGATATATTAAAAAATAGGGTCCGGAACCTGCTTGGATCGCCACTAACTTGGAGCCTGTTATTAAGGCCTCATTCAGTTCAATGCAATGTTTTGGTGGGTGGTTGTTTATTCATGTATCCGGCAAATATTTGTTGATAATACTCTGATGCCAGAGTGTGTGGTTATGGTTGCTAGCATCTTAGTTGGCCATGAGATTGACTGGGCCTGCCTCATTGCTGAGCAGATTTATGAGGCTGCACTGAAGATATCCACCTCTATCCCATTCACGTACTTGATTTACAAGCTCTATCTAGAGTCGACAGTGGAGATACTACATCAGTTGGACCAGATGATTGAGACCCAACATATATTGGATCCCAACCTGATTAAGGTTGAAGAGAACTCGGTGGCACTCTAGCAAGAACAACCTTCAACTATACCTGAGATATTTACCCCAGTGCCACCACTTGAGGGTTCTGAGACTACCACCACTACTATTACTACTACTACTGAGGAGAGGCCTATGCAGTCCGAGGCAGTGTATACTAGGGGGTCCACTATTGATGCTCTTATACCAGAGGCCACCCACTTCATAGCCTACTACTTCGGGCATGATCTACGTGTCTGTCGCATCTATACGAAACCTGGCGCAAAGATTATCCCATGTTGAGTCCAGTTGACTCAGTTTATTCATCAGATCCAAAAATAGGTATACCAAGGCTATTGCAGACTTAGAGGATCAATCACAGGCATTTATGATTGCTACTATTCAGGACCATATTTCTACCATGGATGCTCACATCAACGCCTTCAAGGAGAGGGCACAGAAGAATTAGGCGAGGCCTATCCTTCAATTTTTTCATACATACGAAAGGAGATTCAACAGCTCTGGGCTGACATGACAACATCATTTGTGGCACCAGTCACACTACCAGAGATGATATCTCTAGTGCCGATGTTGGATTTATTTGCTCCTGAGGAGCCTACTCGGTCTTCCCTTAGGAAACGACCTTGCACGGATGATGAGCCAGAGGAAAGATATGTACAAGTGAGGACGACAGAAGAGGAGGAGCTCAAGCTTGCCTTGAGAAGATCTAGGCATGATAAGGAGATGAGACAAGTTCGAGCAACCGATAAGGTGGGGGATAGTCACCCCTCTAGACAGAGTATTACCGTTGAGCAGACCAACCCGCAGGAGGAGGGTGGCCAAACTCATCCATGGAATAGCACTTAGGCACCCTGGTATTTTTTCAACCACTTATGATCTATCTTATTTTGATTTTGTACATTGGAGACGATGCACATCTTTTTCGATGGGGTGTGGGTAGTTATGGGCCTTAGTGAAGTTTGCGTAGCTTGGGTCCATAACTATCCCAATTTTATATCCCTAGGTTTTCTTGCTTGTGTTCTTTTTCCCTATAGATATTTATTTTCTGTTAAACCGACATGTTAAGGATGTTCAGACAATATTTGTAGCACATAGTACCAATAATTGTGGCATATAGTATGTTTTTATGTATTGTTAGAAAAAAAAGAATACCCACCAATAATTTTGATTAAGTAGTTAGATAGTAACCATGAATGGTTAGGTGTCTGACAATATCTGTTTTGACAAGTGAGGGCCCATTGAGATAAAAAGCATGATTTGTGAGCCTTTTGTTGATAATGTATGTAGTGCCATGTAAGTTTGAGGATAATTTGATAAATTCATGTATTTTGTGCTAATTTAGAACTTGCTTACTTACTCCAAGTTAGATTGTAAATTAGTTGGATCGGGAAAGGATCTTAAGTCAGTGTTCTTAAATAGTTCACTTTAGCCAAAAAATAACCAACCAAATTGATGATATATCCCTTGTCCTTAATGTTTGAGCCTAACATGTACCTATTCTGTGAAAACACCAGATAAACCTAGCCTTGTCTAGTGAAAAAATCCTGAGATTGGCCCTGGTCTTTCCTTAAGCATTGTCTACCTTGACTGAGGTAAACAACCTCAGCTGAGGGTGGCTACCAAAAGTGGCCCTAGTTCGGAGGATGGATATTGTGCACCTCCACATAGGCTAAAAGCCTAAGTTGAGGGTGGCTAGTGTAAGGGTAAAACACAAAATAAGGGGGTGAGTTATGAATACAGAGAAAAAGGATAAAATCATGTACTAGGCACCAGAAAAATAAATGATGCCTTAGGTGTGAGCTAAAAAGCAATGTGAAGTTTAAAAACAACACAAAAAACTAAAAAACAAAATGAAAGGAAATCACCCAAATAGGAAAAAGAGATAATAAGAGAAAGTAGCAAAGTTCGTAGGGCAAAAGTGCAGAAAAACATAGTTTCAAGGAGGCCTTTAGTCACTATTTTTCCACAATACTATACCAAATGCCCCTGAGCCTACTTTACAAGCCAAAAAAGTCCTAAAGTGATCTCAATCTAATTAGTTGAAGGTTTGAGTCATGAGTATAGGGGCAAGCCTATGGTGTTATTCCTTATGCATGCATATCCTTTGTGAGAATAAGTGTCTTTCTACAGTCCCAAGGTCAAATATGAATACATCATTGGGTGTCAAATATGGTTCTTCTTTCTATGGGGGAACTTATATTACATTGTTAGCACTAGACTAGTTCAGTGATTGGGGATTTTTGATAATACCTTACTAGTCATAGTTGTGTTGTCACATGCACCAGTTTGCATTGGTTTTCTAAATAGCTATGTAATCCTATTTTGAAAAGTTATTATAGGAATTTGAGTCTAAGATTTATGTGATATATGCCATTCAGTTGAGGTCTATATGTTACTTTATTTGTATATATGGATTGGGTCTGTCACTTGAGGACAAGCAACAATCTGAAGTTGAGGGTGTTAATGTGCAATCAAAATACAATACTTTTGATGCTTAAAACTTAGGATTTTATGTGTTCTCAACACGATATTTATGGGTTTTATGTGTTTTTGTATTTAGCTTTACAGGATTATAGTTTGGCGATAATTTTAGGGAAAGTTACAAAGTTGTTGCAGATTTATTGTTATACAAGACACCTTATGGGCCTTAAACCATTCTATGATCTGTAGGGTGGTTTCTTAAGGAATTTCAGTATGGGTGTAAGTCTCTGAAATTGCTTTTACGAATATGTAGACGAGCCGTATAAGAATGTATGAGTCGTAGAAGAGGTTTCATGCCCTAAGGATCAGAGAAGGAAGACTTTCTGAAATTCATCAGACGAAACCCCTTTTATGGGTTGTAAACCATTTTACAAGTCATAAAGGGGTGTGTAAAGAGAAATTCCACTTTTTCAGCAACAATGTACGAGACCCCGATCACGGGCCGTGAACTTCAATATGGGTCGTAAAGTGCTATCGTAGAATGTGCAAACCAGTTCTCCTAAGTCATTTAGGATTTGAATTTTAAATTTATAAATAGGTCTTGTAGGTTATTTTGCACAAGTTCTCGTCATTTTTAATTAGTCTTAGGTTAGTACTCAGAGAACTCAACATTTAGAGAGGAAATTATGAGAGTCTTTGAGAACAGTTATGGTTGTATTTGATCTTAAAACGTGTGATTCTTATTGATATTGGATTGCTTATCCTTAAATCTATTGTGTAAGTGTTTAATTATTTCTTCTCAATTCATAATCACTTCATCTACATATAGCTTGTGTAGCTAAATCCACAACTAGGGTTATGGGAACTATGAAAAACTAACAAAGTAAAACCAGATAATTCACAATTCTTGGGAGGTCTATATGCATTTATTAATTAACTCTCTTCATTTTGCATGTTTTCTGTTGGTAGCCAACATTGGAACCTGCCTAGTGTTACTGTATGGAACAAGGTAGTAATAAATAGGAAAAGAGATTAATTAACAAGATTTGATTGATGTGTTCTCATCTAATCAATCAAACTGGACCAAGGAGAGGTTGTAGTGGGACTAATAGGTAATGGTTAGTAATGAACACTATGGAGATGGGCTATGTCACATAGTGATATCACCTCTCACCTTTGACTAAAGGGGTTGGTGAACTTAACTTACAGCCCTGCTTGCAATACACTAGGAAAGAATAAGGTTATCCAGTGATAATAAGTTGGGGAATCATGGGGAACACAATATTCTAGTTGCTCTCTATTATTGATTTTCTGTTTTGATAGGTATTTAGTTTACTTTTTCATTGATTATTGCAACCCCCATTTTGGGGAATTGAATTTGTTAATTACTCGGATTGCATATTGCTGAATTTTTGGGAGTCTATTTATTCCCTGTGGGTTCGACCCTAACATTGGTTAGTTTTTATATCTTGATAACGACCACTTTATCCTCTTAAAAGGAGGTGTATCTTGGGGGACATTACAAGTAACCAATACTGTGCGATCTAGTGTCAGTGTATTATCAATATGTGTCAGTCGGATCCGAGATTGATCTATAGCCCACCAAAATGTACTGATGAAGCTGAGTGATTCCTTTACGATTACCGCTAATGTAAAACCCCAGTTAGGGCCTAGAATGTGCTCTGCAATGTGATTGGTTACCCATCTCAAAAGTGCATCCTTTCAGGCTAGATTTCTCATCAAAACTTTTTCCCTAGTCTACCCTAGTCGATGATCAAACTCAGTTTTGGTCCTAGTACCCTGGTACTCAAGACAAAAAAGAAAATGCAAAAGGTGGTCTCAAATAAGTCAATCAAAACTCTTCTAACCATCATGCACGTAAGGCGGGCTTGAGAAAGGCATCTCTTCTGCTTTAGGGTTGACTCTTATTAGTGGCGAAGTATGAAGAATTGAACACTCGAACTATCTTTGGGGAGTACTTCCCCAAAGGAGCTACCAACCACTCTAAGCTGTAGCAAGCTATGGTGTTCTACTATAAAGCCTAGAAGTGATGATCCAGGGCTCCTCAAATATAGTACGAGCCTGTCGTCCCCGCTCATTATGCGGGAGTTCATCCCTGTAGATCTACTGCACACCCTGCACACACCACCTACTAGTCAATGCATCTAGGGGTGAAGGTGGTATTAGAGGTGATGAAGTAGACTCTACTCTAACTCCTCTCCTGAACTTGAGTCAGACCACTCTCTAGAGAAAGTGATCTACAAAGAGTTGCTCTCCCTATCACCTCTCTCGTCAAATGGGGAAGTCGGACCACTATGGCCAGAGTTTGACACAGCACTGTCGGTCTGGCTAGATGTTGAGATCCTCTATGGATTCACTAGCCTTAAGAGCGACCGAGGTGTCCAACGACTCATCTCGTAATAAGGTCTGTAAAGCTCACATGTTACTATTTATGGATTTTGGTGCCGTCGAACCTGGGATTCACACCATTAGCACACAGATTAGTTCCACTAGTATAGCAAAGAAAGGCAAAAAGCTAGAAGAAGTGACAGAAAGACCTACAAAGGCTCGTCTACGAGCCATAGCAAAAACTACGGGGCATAGAAGGACTTCGTAGGTGGAAGAGTATAGTAAATCAAGTTGCTGGAAATGCACCTACTAGATCAAGTATGGTTCGTAGTTTTAACTTTGGGTCGTAGACCAAGTCGTAGGTGAAATTCTGTGATCAACATCTACAAGCATGGAACCGACGACACCATGTTACAAGTCCTAGTCTAAACTAGGGCCCATGGATTAATGCACAAGCCATTGAAGACCCTCATGCTGTAAAAATATAGTAACCTGGGTTTTCTAAATTCATCAGATGGGTTCCAGTTATCACTATAGGACCTAACATAACAACAAATGACAAGGCGTGTCCATTTAAACAACATCGAAGCAAAATTCACTCACTCAATACATTATGACCAAGTTACCTAACACCCCATATGTGTGAATCTAAAACTACCCCGTCACTAGCAATCCGTCATTCACATAACAATTTGACCACCATTGACAACTAGTGTACATGCTATCATTCAACACACGTGCAATCACATGCAAATTTTCAATCAAATAGTTCAATCTAATTCCAATAACAAGTGACTACGTGATTTCAAACAATGGCATACAAACACTTTGTGATCAATTACATTAGTTTCACATCTGGCATATACATAGTTCAATTTCAAGAGCAACTTAACAATTAGTTTCAAGCATGTCATATTTCTCATGAATTAGGGAACACCAATTATTAGCACAAAAACCTCAGAATACCATTCCTAACAATTTTTCAAACTATTGACATAATTTTTGATATAAAATAAAAAATTAAGAAAAAAATACCAAAATTTGATCAAGAACCTGAGAAATTACAAAAGATAGCCAAGAAAAGCGAAACCTAGGTGTGCCAGAGAGTAGCCGAAAATTGGTCGGAAAACATGGAGGTGGTCGGGGCGGTGGTCGGAGACTTGGGGAAGAAGAAAGGGCTTGGGTATTTTGGGAAATTGTAGGGAGAATGAGGGGTAAATAATATTATCCCTCTTTTAAATAGTAGATCGAGTTGGGTTAAAATTAGGTGCAGGTCCCACGAAACTCTGATTACGGGCCATAGGAGTGATCATGCTCAAACAATACCTCTTACTTTGAGGATAAAGCGATCGTTGTCAAATATAAAATCTAACCATATTAGGGTCGAATACTAAGGGAATATGAGGTTTTGCCACCTTGACTCGCCAATAATCAATTCAAGCATTAAATAACTGTATTCTAAATGATGGGGGGCTTTGCAATGATTGGTAATAACTAAAGGTATACTAATAAAGCGAAGAGACAATCAAATTGGAGAGAAACTTGAGAAATTGTGTTCACCATAATTCACTAACTCAAACACCCCGAATAACATAACCTAAATTAGGATATCGCATGTAGGAAGGTAACTTAAGTTCTTCCAACCCTTGGGCAAAGGTGGAGGTCGAATTTCACTATGGCACTTGGCCAGCTACCATAGTATGCCAATTAACCATTACCTATTGTCCCAGCCAACATCTCCTTGGTCGACTTTGGTTGATTAGATGAGGACACATCAATTAAATCTTGTCACCCATTTCCTTTTCCTATTCATTACTACCTTTATCGGGATCATGACACTAGGCGAGCTTTAATGTTGGCCACTATTAAACAATAAGTAAAATGAAGGAAAATGGATAATACATGCAAATACCCAACTCAAGAAGTGCAAATAATCCAGGTTATTAAGCTAGCTACTCATGGTTCCCACAACTCCAAGTTGTGGGGGTTTAGCTACTCATAACTTGGGCATGAAAACAAATAATGAATGAAACAAACATAGTTGAGAAATTATCTAAGAAGAATGAAGAACAATAAAACCACCTTTGAATTTGGATTTACAAGGTTGAAAGATGAAATCAATCTACAAGTGATTTCAATCTCCAAATTTGAGTCTGAAAGTAAAACCCTAATTTTCTACTCTAAAACCCTATGCTATGAACAACATTCCAAGAACATTGAAAATCTCCTCCAAAAACTGATTCTAAAACCCTAACCTATAGTATTTATGCTATTTACAAAAAGTTCCTTAAAAAAAAATAATTAGAAAATATGGTTGGTATCTATTGCGGCTCATAAGGTGCCCTACGAGCCGTAATCGGGCTTTCGTGGTCATCACTTGGCATTTTGGACTTCAGTGCTTGATCCATCTCTAGTAGTCGTAGTCTGGTATATGACTCATTATCCCTTCTCGTAGTCTATCCTTGCATTTCTTGGTCCAATTTTATTCAAAACTGTTAATTTCTACGAGGCCCCTTTCTACAAGTCGTAGTAAGGACTATGACTCGTACCTTGAGCTTGTATGGCTGAACTTCAAATTCTCAAATTTTGGTTTTGGAAACTGTTAATTACTAAGAGCATCCCCTACGACTTGTAGCTTGGGCTACGACTCATAGTGGGTCTCGTAGAATCAGAAAAATCTATAACTTTTTCCAAAATCAAGTCAACCTATATTTTCTGCAAAAATAAACACAAAAGCACATAAAAACTATAAAAAGTAACATTGAGAACATACAAAATCCCTTGTTTTAGACATCAAATGTTTTTTATTTTGACAGCACATCAACACTCTCGACTTAGAATTGTTGCTTCTCCTGAAGCGACGACTCAATCTAGATAGATAATAAGAAATACATAACAATCAACTTATTGGCATATACCTTACTCAATTTCAACTCACGTACCTATAATAACATTTCCAAAACATGATCATGTAGCTGTTAAAAGAACCATAGCATATTGACTCATTTCACAATCCAACTATAACAAGTTAAGGAACATCAACAATCTAGAGTCACTAAACAAGTTAAATGCTAAACATGCAATGCAAATGCCTTCACAGAAAAGAAGCCCCTTTTAAAAACTCGATATGATTTCAAAAGATAGTCATGGGACTATGCAAGCATACTTACTCTCATAAAGGATATTCATGCATGATAACCAATACCATAGGGTTGCCTATACAGTCACAACTCAAACTTTTGACTGATTAGATTAGGATAACTTTAGGACTTTATAGGCTTGTGACGTAACTTCATGGGGCTTTGGTATGTAATTTTGAGAAATTAATAACTATGGGCCAACCTTGAACTGCGCTTTTCAACACTTTTACCTTAACAACTCAATCATTCTCAACTTATCCTCCCTTATTCCTCATTTTCAAGCTTTCTGGATATTTTATCTTCATTTTTCAGCTTGTGCTTATTTTCAAACTTGTTTTGCTTTTTCACTCGTTCTAAGGCATTTTTTTAATCTTTTCCTCTTATCCAGTAAATGACTATGTACACTTTCTTTTATTCCCAACACACCACCTCATTTATGCTATTATACAACAACATAGGCCACCCTCAACTTAGGCTTTTAGTCTGAGGTGAAATACAACATATCCAATCCCCAAACTAGGGCCACTTTTGATAGCCACCCTCAACTTAGGCTTTTTGCCTCAATCAAGGTTCACAATGTTCAAGATAGACCAAGGCCAATGTCACAGTATTTCACTAGATAAGGTTAGGCTAACTAGATATTAAGAAAGAAAAGGGTACATATAAGGCTCAAATATTTGGAACAAGAGATAATTTCTTTCATTTGGTTGGTTATTTAGGCAAAAGTGGACTAAAGAAAACAACAAGGCCTAAGATCTCTTCCTAATCCATACAATCTCTAGTCCAACTCAAAGTAACAGGCTAAGAGTTTAATCAGTATACCATGTATGAACACAACAAAATTAGCTCACATGCGCATGACATTGCATACATAGCCAGCATAGACTCAAAGATCATGCTACAAGCATCAACTTGTCTTCACATAATCAGCACAAAACATTTCCAAACAATTCAAACATGCATGATCACAAAATAACTAGTAATCAACAAAAATTTTCAAGGGTACCAATTTTTCAAAAACATTTATAAACCATCAAAACAATGTACATGCCAAGAGTTTAATCACCATATACTACAAAAATTATCTACAACATCTAAAACATCTATGTTAAACATAAAAATAAAAATCCACGAGGCAACAGAGCACAAGCAAGAAAACCTCGAGATATAAAAAATTGGGATTCATGGACTAAAGGATACTCAGACTTCACCCTAGTCCATAACTACCCACACCCCCTCGAAAAACATGTACTTTTTCGACAATGCACAATAACAAAAAAAATATAAGCATATGGGGTCATCCCTTGGGTTGCCTCCCAAGAAGCGCTTGATTTATTATTGCGGAACAACATGGATAGTGTAATATGGAAATAGATGTCGAAATTATTTTTGAATAATGTATTTTGGTGATTAAGCAATAAAACTCATAGTAAGTTTAAGTTTTGCAGGATGAGGCCAAGTTGGCCTAGGGCTGCATCTACTCGAGGTGGCAGAGGACCTCCTCAAAATAATAGATTTCAGATATTGGGTAATATTCCTACCCCAAATAGATTTTCTGGAGAAGGATCCTCATCTTCTATTGGTAATACCAGTGTGAGGCCTTCCTTTGAAGATTATCAAAGATATTTAGATTTCATTGCCAGCAATGTTGGAACTGGGGGGAGCAATGCTCCTATTAAGCCCACCTAAGTTGAGGACAATACTGTAGATTCTGAACTTGAAAATATAGATTCTTATGCCACGATTACAGGCAAAACTGATAATAAGATTTTTGACATTAATACCACTAAAGAGATTATTTTACATGTGGATAACAAAGATTTTCAGTGGCAACATAATCCATGGATTGTCATGAAAAGGTATTTAAACAATGGATTATTTCCAATGCAAACATATAAAACAAGATTACATTTTGAAATGATTTTGACATCAACTTGGTCCGTCGAGATTACCCATAATAATACGGGTGGCCTAAATAAATCATATTTTTCTTTTTCCAAAATAATTATTAAACGGCTGATTTGCCCTGAAGAATGGGGACTAAGCACATTAAAAGATTGTCAATATATACGTCCCATACAAAAGACTTCTATTAATTATAATTATTGGGATTATGTTGAAGCTTTTTCAAAAACACTATTTTATGAAAATGATGTCCACAAACATTCTTGGTTTATTAAAATATGTGCGCAAGTTTTTTGAAGCACACATATTCCGATCTAGTTCATCAAATGATGGTCCCATTTCAGATCTACTCAAAAAATTCTACCAGAACAATTTCAAGATTTGTACAACCAATGGGTAGAAGTTTCTCCAAAGATTGCTGAACTGGACAGAGAAGACAGATTATATCCTAAAACTCCTTTAATGAACTGAAATCTATAATTTTGAGGAGGTCCTCTGCCACCTCGAGTAGATGCAGCCCTAGGCCAACTTTGCCTAATCCTACAAAACTTAAACTTACTATGAGTTTTATTGCTTAATCACTAAAATATATCATTCAAAAATAATTTCGACATCTATTTCCATAATACAATATTCTATATTAATTGTATAAACAGGCTTTTTTCTGGTAATCTTTCTTGTTTGGTTAACCCGAAGTCTTCTTTACTTTTTCTTTAAAAGAGTCCATACCAATCCTTTAAGTCCTCTCATTTCCTGTATTTAAATATTCTCTAGTAAGAAAGTCTGGTAAACTACTGTCTATTCCTTTTTTATATTCAATTTCAAAATCAAATAGACCAAGTAAAGCTTGCCAATGCACAAATATTTGTTTAGATACATCATGTTTAAAATCTTTATTAAACATAAATTTTGCAGCATGACAATCTGTTTTGATTATAAATTTCTTATTATATAAATCTGTTTGGAATTTTAAAATTCTTTTAATAATAGCTAAAATCTCTTTTGCTACTGTAGCATAATTCTTTTGACTATCATTCCATTTTCCTAAATAAAATTGTATAATCTTTTTTCTCTACAGGGGAATATTGAGTCAAAATACCAGCATAACCTATATCAGAGGCATCAGTTTCTACAGTCTTTTTCCAGTTTGGATTTGCTAAAGTTAAACATGGCAATTCTTTGACAAACCAAGAATGTTTGTGGTCATCATTTTCATAAAATAGTATTTTTGAAAAAGTTTCAACATAATCCCAATAATTATAATTAATAGAAGTCTTTTGTATGGGATGTATGTATTGACAATCTTTTATTGTGCTTAGTCCCCATTCTTCAGGCAAAATCAGCCATTTAATAATTATTTTGGAAAAAGAAAAATATGATTTATTTGGGCCACCCGTATTATTATGGGTAATCTCGACGGACCCAGTTGATGTCAAAATCATTTCAAAATGTAATCTTGTTTTTTATGTTTGCATTGGAAATAATGCGTTGTTTAAATACCTTTTCATGACAATCCATGGATTATGTTGCCACTGAAAATCTTTGTTGTCCACATGTAAAATAATCTCTTTAGTGGTATTAATGTCAAAAATCTCATTATCAGTTTTGCCTGTAATCGTGGCACAAGAATCTATATTTTCGAGTTCAGAATCTGCAGTATTTTCCTTAACTGAGGTGGGTTTAATAGGAGCATTGCTCCCCCCAGTTCCAGCATTGCTGGCAATGAAATCTAAATATCTTTGATAATCTTCAAAGGAAGGCCTCACACCGGTAAGGTCCCACTCTTCCACTGTCTTAATTTCCTCTGTGTCCCCCATGTAAAGTTGGACTCTTTGACCATTTACTTTGTAAGTTCATCCATCTTATTTCTCCAATTCAATGGCACCATGACTGAAGACACGTGCTATTCGGAAGGGCCCTATCCATCTGTATTTGAGCTTTCCAAGGAATAACTTCAATTTGGAATTATAGAGCAACACTAAGTCCACTTTTGCAATCTGACGGCATTCAATGCGATGATTGTTTTGAAATTTCATTCATTGCTTATATAGTATCAAGCTCTCATATGCCCTTAACCAAAACTCATCAAGCTCATTAATTTGAGTCAACCTAGACTGTGCAGCGTCATGCCAATCAAGATTCAACTTCTTTAAGGCCCACATTGCTTTATAGTAAAGCTTTACTAGCAGATGACATGCCTTCTAAAAGACAAGTTGGTAGGGAGACATGCCAATAGGAGTTTTAAATGCAGTCCGGTATGCCCATAATGCATCATCAAGCTTCCTTTACCAATCTGTTTGATTTGCATTAACCATTTTGGCTAAAATCTATTTGTTGGATACCTCCACCTGCTCACTTGTTTGAGAGTGAAAGGGAATTGCCACCCTGTGTTTTATCCCATAGTTTTCAAGGAGCGCTTTAAAGAGCCTATTGCAAAAGTGAGAACCTCCATCGCTAATGATAGCTCAAGGAGTACTAGATCTAGAGAAGATATTCCTTTTGAGGAATGTTGTGACACTTTTACCTTCATTGTTAGGTAGAGCCACAATGTCCACCCACTTGGAGACATAATCCACAACTACCAATATATACTTGTTCCCTTGCGAGCCAATGAATTGTCCTATGAAATCTATCCCCCAAATATCAAACAACTCAATCACCGAAATAGGATTTAGAGGATCTCATGTTTTCGTGTGACTCCACCTTCTCTTTGGCACCTATCACAAGCTTTAGCATAGTCATAAGCATCTTGATTGACTGTGGGTCAATAATACCCACATTGCAAAATCTTATGGGTTGTTTGAATCCCATTATGGTGCCCATCCACAAGTGATGAGTGACAAGCTTCAAGTATGCTATAATTTCAACCTCAGGGATACAACAACGAATAATCCTGTCAGTACATACACATAAAAGTAGAAGCAGATTCTGTAAGTCGAGGAATTTCCTGGGTTTTAAATTTTAAAGTTACATTACCATTTTTACTTTGGGTAATTTCAGAAATTTCTTCACTAGTAATCTCTTGAGGTATTGCGGCTTCTTCTATAATCCATTCATTAGGAAAATTAATTTCTTCCCACTTAATTAATCTTCTAATAATAATTTTCGATTTAGAAAAATTATCTTCAAACAAAATAGTCTCATTATTTTGTTTAGAAATTCTACAGCGAGGAGATAAAATGTAAAGAGGTCGATAAACAATTCTAGTACAAATACACATAACTTCTGTTCCAGGTAAATAATTATACCCATTAATTTTAACATTTAAAATTAAAGATTTTAAAATATTCACATCAGTTAAAGCAATAGCCAAATTCGGATAAGCATTAAAATATATCGCACCATAAGCTAAAGTAAACTGAATTGGTCCAATTAAAGAATTTTTCCAATTTAAATTTCTACCATCTCTTAAAGCAGCAACAAAACTTTCATGTAATCCTTTTAAGGTTAATGGTTTAAAGGCAACTTGTACTAATCCAATATGCAAATAATTAAATTCTTTCGCCTTATAATAATCAATATCATTTTCGGATAATAAATTAAATACTCCACTATCTTTATCCAGTGTAAAACTTAATTCGGAGAAGTCTTTTATGAACCACCTATAAAACCCTACATGCCCCAAGAAACTTCTAACGCCCTTTACTAAGATGGGTGGTGAAAGCTTATAAATTATCTCAATCATACTCTGTCGACTTCAGTGCCTTTACCAGAGATTCTATGGCCCAACAAAATGGCATTTCTCCCAATTTAGTACCAAGTGACTTTCCACACAACATTGGAAAACATCCTATAAGCGTGCTAAGGAATCCTCAAATGAGTGTCCAACCGCACTAAAATCATCCATGAATACCTCAATAGTGCTATCAACCATATCCGATAAAATAGACATAATGCATCTTTGGAATGTTGTTGGGGAATTATACAATATAAATGACATCCTTTTAAATGCGAATGTACCATATGGGCATGTGAAAGTGGTTTTCTCCTGATCTTCTAGAGCAATGATGATCTAATTATAGCCAGAATGCCCATCAAGAAAATAGTACCATCCTTTTTCTGCAAGTCTATCGAGCCTTTGATCCATGAATGGCATAGGAAAATGATCCTTCTTTATTAAGGAATTGAGCTTTCTCTAGTTCATACATACCCTCTATCCGATAGCTTGCCTCATAGGAATCAATTCAATTTTAGCATTTGGAACCATTGTGATACCCTCTTTTTTTGGAACACACTATACTGGACTCACCTGTTCACTATTAGCAACTGGGGCAGATTACTTCTATATCTAAGCACTTGATGATTTCCTTGTGAACCACCTCTTACATAGGGGGGTTTAGATTCCTATGATGCTTGATGCTCGGGATGTAGTCTTTAAATAACTGGTTTTTGTGAGTGCATATCCCCAGGGGAATACCAATGATATCTGCAATAGTCTACCTAATAGCCCTTTTAAATTGCTTGCGCAGTGCCACAAGGGCATCTACTTGCCCCTAACTCAAATCTGCAGCTTCGATGACCGATAATGTATTGTTCTCTCATAAGAACGCATACTTCAAATGTGATGGAAGTTCTTTCAATTCCAACACCAATGGCATCTCTATAGAGGTTTTTGTGGGTGCTGTCCCCCGATTCTTTAGGTCTAGATCCAACTTGGTCTGACATTCAGGGCCGAATGACAACCCAAGAGTATTCGTTGTCTCCTCATAATCTAGGATACTATCACTATCGAAATTCGCCAAGACTGCCTCCAAAGTGTCAACTCCTAGCTATAGCTCAATTGGTACCTCTGACTCATCATCGTCATCAATAGTTTCAATCACTGAAACTACCCTCAGATCACAGTTCTTCCTCTCTTATTGACAAACATGAAACACGACCTCTTTTTCCTTGAATTTGAATGTGAGTAGCCCTTTCTCCATATCAACTAGAATGCGACCTGTAGCTAGGAAAGGCATCCCTAAAATAATAGGAATTGCAAAATCAACCTCAAAATCAAGTATAACAAAATCTGCGAGAAATATAAATTTGTCTATCTTTACCAACACATCATAAAGTACTCCCATAGGTTTCTAGGTTGTTATGTCTGCCATTAGTAACCGAATTTTTTAGGAGTAGGAGTTCCCAACCAGAGTTTCTGGAAGATGGCAGGCAGCATCAAGGGGATGCTAGCGCCCAAATCACAAAGTTCTTTAGTAAATTCTAACTCTCTGATAGTGTATGGTATAGTGAAAGTGCCTGGGTCTGCATGCATTTGGACCAATGACTTGGTGGTGATAGCACTATAATGTTGAAGATCATGAGAAAGATCTTGACTCACCGATCGCTTTTTTGTGACAAAGTACTTCTTGTACTGTGTATAACTCGGCATCTTCTCTAATGCTTCAATCAAAGGGATGGGCACCAATTGTTTCTTGAGTATTGATAGGAAGTGCTCGAGATTGCTCTCGTCTTCTGTCTTCTTGATTCCTTGAGGGAAAGGGGGAGGAGGTCTTAGAAAGGTCTTATACTTCCTTGGTTTATCAGCCTCTTCAACTACCTCATTTTTCACATCATTATCTCTCTCAGCTACAACCCTTCTCATACTTTCTTTCTCATGCACATTTTCTACTTCGACTTGCATGGAATGGTCAATGGTACTTTTACCTCCCCTATTTGTGAATGCCATACAATGGCCCTCATTCTTTGGTTTTTGGAACGTATTGCTCGGCAAAGTACCCTTTTGGCATTGGTTTAGTTGGGAGGACACTTTATCAAATTATTGCTCTATTTGCTTGATGGCTATCGAGTGAGAATCTATCTTTTGGCTGATACTTGAAATATCTCATTTTGTTCCTTTCAAAGTCTCATCTTGGTTATCTGCTTTCTTCAATAATTTGTCAAAACATTTCCTAGATCCTTGAATTGTTAGGAATGGCCTAACGAATATGAAGAGGCACATAAGAACCACTTCTATACCCATCTCTTCGAGCCCACTCGGCTTCTGGCACCTCATCTCTCTCAAAATAACCACCATGGTTATCTCTATATGCACCCTCTTAGTTTTAGTACCGACCTTGATTTCTGGAACCTTGGCACCAATAGTCTGAATTGGACCCTTTGGCATGGTTCTGAAAAACCCACAGCTTGATCTCTAACAAAGCAAGCATCTTCATCATAATATGGCTCACCATACATGGGCGCTCTTGGATTGGTGGACGACCGCTTGAACACTTTCTTGTGTTTGCTTCACCACCAACTCTACACTAGTCTGAAGTTTTTCAAGCTGTTGCATAATCTTATCATTGATTTTTTCCTTGCTCTGAACAAAAACACTCATCGCACAAGAACTCCTTATAGTATCTCTCTCCGTTTGGCCCCATGATCTAAGAACATACCTCCCATGATTGTATCAGCACAAGTTTGACTATTCTCATCAATAGCTCAATAGAAAATTTCCACTAAGGCATCATCCACGATCTTATGGTCTAGAACCATTCTCAAACATTTGGAAAACCTCTCCCTCATCGTGCTAATAGAATTACCCAACAATTGCTCAAAGTTATTGTTATTTGGTTCTTAAGTTTGATCTTTTTGGATCTTGGAAAATATCGCTCTAAGAAGGCTCTTTACAATTCTGCCCAGCAAGTGATTTAGCACTGTGGGAGTTCTGACAACCGTATTGTAGCATTACTGATAATAGATAGAGGGAACACACACAACCTAACAGTATCCATAGAAAGATTCTGTGTACCCATCACACTCTTACAAACAAATGCAACATTTTGAAGATGACTGCGAGAATCCTTAGTAGATAACCCTGAAAAAATACCACGGTTCTGAAGCATTTGGAGTAATTCACTTGACACCTTGATCTTAGTGTCGACTAGTAGTAGTGGCAACGCTGTAGCATATGTGACATGCATGGCCATAGAGTTCAACCGATATGGATTCCAACCATATGCATTTTCATTGAAATCCCTGTGGAATGATCCATTTTCCCTTAGTAGTGGATTCTCCTCTCTGCCCACATCATCATCATTTCGATCTATGGCTTCGTTAATCGTAAGATCCATGTTTACTTGGGTCATTCTCCTTGTAATACGTTGGATCTCAAGATTAATTGGAGCTAAGTGTCTGCTTTGGCTCCTTGTATTGGGCGTACACCTAATATACCCTACAAAGGAAACTAAACAACAAAAACAAAAGAAAAAGTAAAATACAAGAGAATTAAGAAATCAACACTTGAATTAACTATTAGTGAAATCAATTCAAAACCTTGTTGTATTCCCCGACAACAACGCCATTAACTTAGATTACGCTCAGACAGTACCTGTCACTTTGATGATAAAGCGATCGCTGTCAGACATAAAACCTAACCATAGGTTGGGGTCGAATCCCAAGGGAATACGAGTTTTTGCCACACTGATTCACTAACAATCATTTCAAGCATCAAATAACTCTATTCTCAATAAAAAGGGGGGTTTGTAAGGATTGGTAATAACTAAAACTATAATAATTAAGAGAAGAGACAATCAAATTAGAGAGCAACTTGAGAAGTTGTGTTCCCCATGATTCACTAACTCAAGAACCCTAGATAACACAACCTAAACTAGGACATTGCATGCAAGATGGTAACTACAGTTCTTTCAACCCTTAGGCAAAAGATGAAGGTCGAATTTCACTATGGCACTTGGTCGACTACCATACTGTGCCAACTAACTATTACCTATTGTCCCAGTCAACCACTTCTTGGCCAGGTTTAGTTGATTAGACGAGAGCACATCAATTGAATCTTGTCACTAATTTCATTTTCATATACATCACTACCTTGATCGAGATGATAACACTATGTGGGGTTTAATGTTGGCCACCATTAAACAAAAAGCAAAATGAAAGAAAACGGATAATACATGCAAATACCCAACTCAGAAGTGCAAATAATCCAATTTATTAAGCTAGCTACTCATTGTTCCCACAACCCCAAGTTGTGGGGGTTTAACTACTTATAACTTGGGCAAGAAAACAAACAACGAATGAAACAATCATAGTTGAGAAATTACCCATCAAGAATAAAGAACAATAAAACCACCTTTGAATTTGGATTACAAGCTTGATAGATGAAATTAATCTGCAAGTGATTCCAATCTCTAAATTTAAATCTCAAAATAAAACCCTATGCTATAAACAATATTCTAAGAACAATGAAAATATCCTCCAAAGACTAATTCTAAAACCCTAGCATATACTAGTTACACTATATACAAAAATGGTCCTTAGAATAATTAGAAAATCTGGTCGGCGTCTGCTAAAGCTTGTAGGTACGACTCATAGGATGCCCTATGAGCCATAATTGGGCTTTCGTGGTCAGTCGTTGGCATTTCTGACTTCACAGCTATGATCCACCTCAACGAGTCTTAGTCTGGTATACAACTCGTAGTGCATTCTCTTAGCCCACCCTTGCATTTCTTGGTCCAATTTTAATTAACACTGTTAATTGTTATGAGGCCCCCTTCTGCGAGTTGTAGCGAGGACTGCGACTTGTACCTTGAGCTTGTATGACTGAACTTCAAATTCATGGATTTTAGTTTTGGAAATTATTAATTGCTATGCTCATCTCCTACGACTCATAGCTTGGACTATGACATATAGTGGGTCTCGTAGTTCCTCAAAATTAGTAAAATTTGTAACTATTTTCCAAAATCAAGACAATAGGTATTTTTTGCAAAAATAAACACAAAAACACATAAAACCCTTCAAGAGTCGCATTGAGAACAGACAAAATCCCTTGTTTTAGGCATCAAATGTGTTGTATTTTGACAGCATATCAAAGAGGAAATATGGACCATAAGTCATGATCCCATGGTTTACCTGAACCCTTGTCTGAGAATATTGGCACTACAGATACATTTACAAGTTGCACATAGACATACGACCCATATGTTAGATTATAGATATCCTCACACTTAGCAAGTTTTAGGAATCTTACCTATGATCCACAATCCCCATTCATGTCCCATTTATCTAAAGACCATAAAATTGTCTTGTGGACTGGAGTACACAAAACTTTGCTTACTGGAAGTGAGTCTATGAGTCGTGGTATGAACCACGACTCATAGAACTGGTTGTAGCATCACCATCTCTTATTTTAAGCACTGGTTTGCTGACTAGCCTTTTTTCTGCATGTCCTTATTAAACAAGCTACTAACCTATAAGCCACCTGTCATTGAGTCAAAAATTACAATAAAAAACAAAAAATTAACCTACCTACAAATCCAAAAACCTAAAAATAAAACAAAAACACAAATGTTACATCAAATATCTTAGATTTCCCCCCAAGTAACTTCTGATTTATTATTGCGGCACGACTTAGAAAACTTGGTTACATAGACTTCACCAAATGCCTAAACTTCCATCTTCAGATTATCAAGCCTCTTCATAGATTGACAGATATTGAAGATGACTTCTTCATCATTCAATCGAAGCTTGAGCTAGCCTGATTCCATATCTATTACTGATCGCCTAGTGGCTAGGAAAGGACTTCTCAAGATTATTAGGACTTCAAAGTTAACTTGTAATCTAAGATTACAAAGTCTGTGGGGAATATAAATTTTTGCACTTTGACAAGAACATAATACAATATCTCCACAGGCTTCTTCAAAATCCTGTCAGCCATCAACAACCGCATGTTTGTTGGAGTACGGGCTCCCAAGCCTAACATCTTGAATACTTCAAGAGGTATTAAATTGATGTTGGTGCCTAAGTCACATAATGCCTTTACAAATCTGACATCTCCAATGGTGTAGGGTATGGTAAATGCTCTGGGATGTTCTCTCTTTTGCACCAAGGACCTTGTTTCTATCACACTACAATGCCGAAGCTATTGAGAGAGCTCTTAGCTAACAATCCTCTTTTTCATCACCAAGTCCTTAATGAACTTTGCATACTCAGACATATTCTCCAATGCCTCAACGAAAGGGATGTTGATTGAAAGTTGCTTCAACATTGAGATGAAGCGCTAAAACTTATCCTTCTTTTTAAGTCTCTAATGGAAAAAAGAAGGAGGTCTAGTTATGAGTTTCAACTGCTGTGGCATCACTACCTCATCATTAACCCCATCTTTGCCACTAGCATCTTCTGTACCTCCATTCTCGCTATCAAATATCTTCTCACAAACTCATCATTATCAATTGTCATCGATGGATCAATGATCTTCTTGCTGCCACGTGTTGTCACTTCCATGCACTGCCCCTCATTTATTGGATTTTATGCTGGGTTGCCGAGCAATGTACCTTTTTGATACTGGTTCAACTAAGTCAGCATCTGACAAACTGTTGCTCCAGCTACTTGATAGCAACACAATGAGACTTGATTTTCTAGTTAAAACTGGAGACATAAGATTTTATCCCGTTCAAGGTCTAATCTTGGACGCTAACCTTTTTCAATAGTCTATGGAACGTCTTCTCAATTCTTGAACTACCAGCCCTAGACTCACGATAGTTACATAGCACATACAGATGATTTTTGCAACCATCTCTATGTCCCCAATCACTATCTATGCCTATAATAGTAGCCACCTCGGCTGTTGTCTCTGAAAGCACTTTCTCTATTAATGTTCTGACCTTGGCATCAATAGTCCTAATTAGACCTTTTGGTGTTGGTCCAAAAACCCCCTTTCTAATTAGTGAAAAAGCAAGTATCCTCTTTATAGTAAGACTCCTTATAGATATGTGCTCATAGAGGTTGATAATTTATTGCATTCACGCTCTCCTAACTTTGCTTCATCAATAACCCCACAGTAGTACTAATTTGAGACAACTCTTATATTATCTACTCATTTATTTTTGCCTACTCAAAATTAGTACTAACTGAGAAAGAGCGCTTAGTCATCAACTTGTCTCTTATTTCATGCACAATTTGTCTTAACTAGTTTCTCCAACCGTTCAACTATAACCAAAAATGAACAATCTAAATATGAGCCTCTCACGATAGTGTCAGCAACAACTTGGTTATTTTTATCTAAGGCTCAATAGAAGATTTCCACTAGGGCATCATAAACAGTCTTGTGGTTAAGGAAACTCCTTAGGCACTTTGTAAACCTCTCTGACATAGTGTTGATCAAATCACCAGGAAACTGCTCTAAGTTGTTGATCTGATCCTTCAACTTCAACTTCTTTGGACTACGAATGAACCTCTCCAAAACGACCTTCTGCATTTTTCCACATTGGTGATGTAACACTTAGAGAGATCAGATAACCACATTGTCGCTTCACCTATTAGAACAATGCGAAGACATGGAGCCCAATGGCATTCATGCACAGATTCTGACTCCCCTTCACTCTTGCAGACGAAGATAATATCGTGTAGATGGTTATGTTGATCCTCTGATGGTAAGCCCACGAACAACCCTCTATTTTGCATCATTTAAAGTAACCACTAAAAACTACAAATTTTGTGTCATCTAGTAAAGGAGGTAAAAATATAGCTCCAGAGGTCTATTCCCTTGAAACGATGCCTAAATCTTGACGTCACCAAAACTACACCCCCTCTTTTTGAAGGTATAAGTGGTCGTTGTCAAAATATATGAACTAACTGAGGTTAGAATCGATCCACAGGGAATATGGTCTAAACTCGGAGAAATTACAAGTAAGTTGAATGAATTAAGCTGCTTATCTCCCAAAAGGGGGGATTGTGTAACGACAATAAATAATCTAAAGTAGAAGTAGGGTTTTTGAAACCAGTGAGAGAAGTAACTAGGGTATTGTGTTCCCCATGTACTCCCAACTTAGTATCACCAGATAATCATAATCTTTTCTAGTGTGTAGCACGCAGAAAGAGTAAGTTAAATTACCAAACAATTTAATCCAGGCGAGAGGTAAACTTGACTATGTGATTCTATCCATTCCACGGTGTGACATTACTAACCCTTACCTTATATTCCAGTATAACCGCCCCTTGACCCAGTTTGGTTTATTAGATGAGAGTTATCACGTCGAATCCTATTAATTAATTTCTTATTCATTACTATCTTAATCAAATCAATAAGAATGAGAGGGTTCTAAAATTGGCCACCATTAAAAAGAATTCAAAATGAAGAAGAATTAATTAATACATGCATGCACACTTTCCAAGAATGATGGATTTTCCAATTTTGCCTTGTTAGTTCTTCATAGTTCCCATAACCCTAGTTGTGGATTTAGTTATGCATAATCATTGTAAATGTCATGTTATGGAGTGACATAATTTAACACTTACAATGATGAAATTAAGAACAAGATATCCATACTTCTCCATGAGAAATCACAATGTAAAAATCAAAAAAGATGAAATCTCAAAAGTGTGTCTCTATCCTCTCACGTGTCTCTTTGCTAAAAAGACCTAAAAAATCTATTTATAATAAGTAAAATACAAATCCAAAATGAGATTAGAAAACTGGACTCGGTAGCTTGCATAGATTGGGTTATGGGTCGTATAAGGAATCAGCCCGTACCTGGGCTTTGTACTCTGCAACTTCCAGAAACTGAATTCAATTCCACAAGACCTTGTTTCAGGTCGTCTTCTGACTTACGGTCCATGGAGGGTTTTGTCTGACAACTTTTCTGAAACTCTTCAAATTTTGATCTTCCAGTCACAAAACCAATCCATGACTCATGAAAATTCTATGGGTTATCTGATAATTCGTTGATGTAATATCTAAAACTTGGCCCTTCACTGGATCTCACTCATGAAACCTCTCTACGACTCATGGAATGAACCACGACTGGAAGACTAGCCCGTATATCCTCAAAAACTTCAATTTTGAACTTTGCCCAAAATTATACCAAATTCTATAATCATGCAAAATAAACATAAAAACACATCAAACCAACTAACATCACTTTGAAAAGACACACAAAATTTCAAGTTTTAAGCATCAAAATTGTTGTATTTGTGCAAAACATCACACATTACACAGGTTACATATAGCATCTTTAGGAAAAGAATGATGTGATATAGAATGAATGTCGTGAAATATAAACAATGCGATGCAATGTCAAGTAATAATGATGCATGTCTGTGCTATGATACATATTTGATGTCATAATAGAACTCATGGGTGATGTCATCCAAACTACACCTCTTTTTGAAGGTATTAGCAGTCGTTGTCAAAATATATAATCTAATCGAGGTTAGGGTCGAATCAATGGGGAATGTGGTCTAGACTTAGAGTACTTATGAGAAAGTCAAAAGAATTAACCAACTTATCTCCTAAAAAGGGGGTAATGTAATTGCAGTACGTAAACCTAAACTAGAAGCAAGTGTTAGGAAATCAATAAGAGAAGTAACTAGGGTATTGTGTTCCCCATGAATTCCTAACTTAGTATCATCAAATAATCATAATCTTTTCTACTGTGTAGCATGCAGTACTGGTAGTTAAGTTTACCAAACTCTTTGATCCCAGTGAAAAGTAAACTACACTATGTTATTTGATTCATCCCCACAGTGTGACATTACCAACCCTTACTTTTTGTTCCAGTACAACTACCCCATGATCCATCAGTACAACTACCCCATGATCCATTTAGATTGATTACACGAGAGGGATCATATCAAATCCTGTTAATTAATCTCTTTTCTTATTCATTACTACCTTGATCTAGTCAGTAAGAACTACACAGGTTCTAACAATGGCCACCATTAAAAAGCATCATAACAAAGAGAATTAATTAATATATGTATGCACACTTTTTGGTAATTACAGATTATTCGATTTTACCTTGCTGGTTTTTCATGGTTCCCACAGCCCTAGTTGTGGATTTAACTATGCATAATTATTGTAGTTAATAGAATCTTATTATGGAATAGCATAATTAAACACTTATAATGATGAACTTAAGAATAAGAAATCCAAAGTTCTCTACAAGAAATCATTACGTGATAATTTCAATATAAAAATCACAAAAGATGAAGTCTCAAAAGTGTTTTTGTCCTCTCTCATGCGTCTCCCTAATAAAAAGTCCTAAAAACCTATTTATAATTAGTAAAATATGAATTCAAATGGAATATAAAAATTAGATTTTGCATCATCAACATATGGGTTTCTGGGTCGCATAAGGAACCACGGCCTGTACCTAGGATTCATACTCTGTAACATGAAATTTTAGACTTCAATTCCATGAGACCTCCTTACACGCTATTTTCTGACTTATGGGCCATGGAGGGTTTCATCCAACAACTTTTTTGAAACTCTTCAGAATTTGATCCTTGACACATCACCCTAATCCACGACTAGTGAATCTTTCTATGTCTTGCCTAATAGTTCATAGATGCAGCATCTGAAACTTGGCACTTCGCTGGATCTGACTCCAGAAAGCTCTCTATAGCTCGTGAATTGAACCACGATCCAAAGTAGCCCGTAAATCCTGAAAACCTCCAATTCTATAGAACTTTGCCCAAAGTCATACTTCTATGATCTTGCAAAATAAACATAAAAACACATCAAATCTACTAACATCGCTTTGAGAGCATAAAAAATTCTAAGTTTTCAGCATCAAAAGTGTTGTATTTTTGCAGCACATCAACACTCTCAACGTAAAAGTGCTGCTTTTCCTCAAGCATCGGACTCAATCTACATAAGAAGTATAGTAACACACAGACCTCAATCTAATGGCCTACACTCTCTCTAAATAAATCATAAATACCCAAACTAACTCATGAGTGCATATCAGATAGTCATCAAACAAATCAATGTAGATCTATATATATATATGACAGTGCAACTATGACAAGCAAGGTAACTATAGATAAGCAACAATAACTGAAATAGCCTAGAATCAATAGTGTAACTCAAGTACCCTCACAAAAATATGTCTCATATCTCACTCATGATAATATTTTTAGGTTTGATGCTTGGGACTAATAAAAATCACTCACACTCGCAATAGATATTCAAATACTACATTCAACACCATATGCTTGTCCCTATACTCACGACTATGGCCTTTGACTACTTGAACTAAGATCACTATAGGACTTTCTCGGCTTGTAACATAGGCTTAGGGGGCTTTGGTATGATATTTTATAAACATAGTTGATGCCACTCAAGCTACACCTCCATGTTGAAAGTTAAAGCAATCGTTGTTAAGTCATATAACCTATCCAATGTTAGGGTCAATCCCACAGTGAATATGATAGACTTCGATTAATATCAAGCAATTCGAGTTAATTAACCTACTTATCTTCCCGAGCGGGGTGGTTTGTAAAATTGCATAGAGAAATCCAAAACTAAGAAAAGTGTGCGAAACCAGTAAGTAGAGTAACTAGGGTATTGTGTTCCCCATGATTCCCTAACTTAGAATTATAAGATAATCACATTCTTTTCTAGTGTGTAGTATGTAGAATAGTAAGTTAAGTTCACCAAACCCTTTGATCCGACGAGAGGTAAATCAGTACGTGATTTGATCCATATCAACGGTGTGACATTACTAACCGTTACCTATTGTTCCAGTAAAACCTCCCCTTGATCCAGCTTGGTTGATTAAACGACAAAATATCAATTGGAACCTATTAAATAATCTTTTTTCCTATTCATTACTACCTTGGTCCATTCAGTAATACTAGGTGAGATTGAACTTTGGCCATTGTTAAAAAAAGCAATCAAAGCAAAGAGAATAAATGAATACATGCATGTGCACTTTCCAAAAATTACAAATTATCTGATTTTACCTTGTTAGTTCTTCATGGTTCCCACAACCCTAGATATGGATTTAGCTACTCATGTTCATTGTAGATGCAAGAATCATGATATAGAATAGCATAATTAAGCACTTACAAGAATGAAATTAAGAAAATGAAATGCAAGCTCTTCAATGATAATCACAAAATATGAATTAAAATCATAAAATATTGTTTCAAGTGTTTTTACAATGTTCCTCACGTTTTCTCATTGTTGTCTACTATTCTCTCTTGAAAATAACCTAAAAACCTATTTATAGTGTTTAAAATATAAAACCAAATTAAAAAAGGAGAATAGATTCGACAGGCACTATGAGCATCTCTACGGGTAATATTAAGTTCTACGGCCCGTAATTGGGGCTCTGTGGACTTCATCTTCAATTCTAGGTTGCACTCTAATGAGATATTTCTACGAGACGTATTCAGACCTATGACCCATATAGGGTTTCATTTGATGAATTTCCAACAACTTCCCACTTTCTGATCCTCAGGGTATGAAATCTTATCTATGACTCGTGCTTCATTCTATGGCTCGCCTGATAGTCCATAGATTAAACTTTAGAAAATCACCCCTTCACTAGATCTTGTTGCGAAACCAACTCTACGGCCCGTGGAAACTTCCATGACCCGTAAAAGGTGTTGTAGAACAGCAAAAATTTCAATATCTAAACACTTAGCCCAAAATCATACCAAATCTTGTAATCCTAAAAAACAAACATAAAAACACAAAAGTGTTGTATTTTGATAGCACATCAACACTCTCAACTTTCAATTATTGCTTGTCTTCAAGAGACAAACTCAGTCTACATAAATAGTACAGTAACACACATACCTCAATCTAATGGCACACATAATCTCAAACTCAAGCACAAAGACCCATACCAATCATAAATACATATCAGATAGCCATAAAGCAAACCAATGAAGATCAATACATATGACAGTGCAACTATGACAAGCGAGGTAACCATAGATAAGCCACAATTATTGAATTAGTGTAGAATTAATAGTGCAATTCAAATGCTCTAACACAAAGAAGTCCCATATCCTAGTCATAGTGATATTTTTAGATTCAATTCTTGGGATTAAACAAAATTGCTCACTCTCACAAAAGATATTCAAACACCATGCTCAATATCATATTCTTGCCCATATACTCATAACTATGACCTTGGACTACTTGGACTAGAATCACTATAGGACTTTCTTGGCTTGTAACATAGGCTTAGGGGGCTTTGGTATAATGTTTTGGGAACATAGTGACTAAAGGCCCTCCTTTACACTACGTTATTCTACATTTTGCCCTACCTCCACTGTTATTTTTTAAATCATTCTCCCTTTCTCCTATTTCAACTTTTTCTCAGTGCCTTACTATCATTTTTAGCTCTTTGCCTTTTGTTTTCACATAATATTTTTAGCTCATTGTTTAGGCATCTACTCATTTGTCTTGCATCCAGAGCATATAATTTTATCTCTTTTTCCATCTAACACTAGCTTCCACACCATTTTGTGTGATTGTCCTTACATCAGCCACCCTTAACTTAGGATTTTGCTGAGTCAAGGTGTACCAATACCCAACCTATGAACCATGGCCACTTTTGGTAGCCGCTCTCTACTTAAACTTTTTGCTTCAGTCAAGATGCATAATATTCAATGAAGAACTAGGGCCAATTCCAGGATTTTACATTTAACAAGGCTAGGTAACTTAGATTTTAACAAAGAAAAGTGTACATGCAAGGCTCAAACACTAGGATCAAGGGATACATTACACATTTGGTTGTTCATTTAGGCTAAGTGAACTAATATGAGCAATGGCCTGAGATCCTTTCCTAACCAACTAACCTACAGTCTAAATAAGAGTAACAGGGCAAGTTCTGAATGGATACACAATGTAAGAATCTAGGAAAGAAAGTTCACAAACAAATGGCACCTATTAAACTATCAACATAGACTTTGAGATCATGTTTTTCATCATAATTCAACCTCACTTATTAGAAAAAGCATTGTCAAACAATCAAACATGCATAGTTGCTATCAAGACTATATAACAAATTTTTTGGTGGGTATTAGTTTTCACACAAAAACCAACATATGTCTTAGACTTCAGTACTACATGCTACTAATACTACATACACATCCTAAACATGTCGGTTCAAAAGAAGGTAATACCCTTGGGGAAAAAGAACACAGGCAAGAAAACCCTACGGGTTCAAAATTTGGAACAGATATAGGACAAAGTTACTCAAACTTCACTAAAGCCTATAACTACCTATACCCCATCAAAAACTTTACATTATCCTCAATGGACAAGGTATAATAACAAAGCATAGTGGTCAAAAAACATACCTGAGCGCCTAATAGCAAGTCTCTGCTAAGTCTGACCACCCTCAACCTAGTATAATAACAAAGCATAGTGGTCAAAAAACATACCTGAGCGCCTAATAGCAAGTCTCTGCTAAGTCTGACCACCCTCAACCTGCTAGGTAGTCTTCTCAGGAATAGGATCATGTCATGAGGGTCCAGTACACCTCACTCTCTCTACCTCACGTGCTCACCATGCCTCCTCATTCTTTATCAATCATAGCCTGGTGAGCTGAAATTACTACTCCTCTATCAACCCCACCACTAATCTTGCTGCCTAAGGGAATGGCTTAAATGATCCTAAAAAGCGCCCAAAAATGTGCCTCGAAAGTGCTTAGAATCATAATTTCCATATATCTCAAAATTTGTGTAGCATATCAAAACTTTGATTTCATATTCTTGTTCAAGGGGTCATTTTGAGTGGAAGACGATTTTAACCCCGAATTAAGAGCAAACGATTAGAAATTTTGATTTTCCAAAAATGCATATCCCAGTGAGATTTGCGAGACCCTAGTGCAATACGGCTAGGGCGCGGCGTAAATGACAGAATCTTGATTTCGCAACAGGTCCATGATGTGGACCTGTGTATTTTCATACCTAGTTAATTTTTGTGTGGTCCAAGAACTTTGGGTTTTGGGCCTAAGTGTTCCCAACCGTAAAAATACCTATGCTTAGCCATCTTCACCCTCATATGATTATAAACATTCCCCAATACTCATTTAAATACTTAGCCAAATATTAACTCCTAAACTCAAGTCTCGAAACCTTTTTCACATCTAAGGATTTCCTCTCAAGCTTCAAGTCTCCATCTTCAATCTTCATCAAGTTCATCTCTAAAGGTAAGGCATGTGGATTTCTTTCATGGGTCACTTCCACCCATGATACCAAGCTCCTTTTACTCTAATTTATATGATTTAAAGTTTTTTTATTCATGAATCTTATCTGTTATGAAAATCACTGTACATCATGTTGCAATTTATGAAATTGTGACTATTTCACCATCTTTTGGGCTATGAAACTAAGGTCAATTGTAAGATTTGATAGAGGATTTTGATGTATATTACTTGAGGATGTTACCAAGTACTATTGAAGGTTTTACAATGAATGTTCTAGCATGATTTCACTCTTGAATTGCTTGATTTTATATTAGCAATATGTACCCTCTAAATGTTTGATAAAATGTCTGGTTATAGCTTATTAAGGAGTTGAGGGCTCAATGCTTGTCGTATAAGTTGAATGAGTATATGATGACTATATGATGAAAGAATGATGATTAGATGATGATGAAATGCATGCATATCTATGATGACAATATGATGATGAAATGCATGCATCTTTATGATAGTTATATGATGATGAAATGAGAATAGAATGATGATGAAATGTATGTATGGATTTGATGACTAGATGACGATGGGAGGGATGAATGTATAAATTATATTATTCAAGTGTTAGCTTGTGACAATGCCCTACTTGGGAGTTAGGTGATGAGTAACCATGTCACGGGGTTTGTACCTTGATAACCTATCAAGGGTTTGTAGTCTAGTCACCACGGGTGGTAGGAGGCAATGATCCATCAACTTTGTTGGAGGTTTGTGCCCGTCAACCTATTGGGTGTTTGTACTCCTGTCACCAAGGATGGCAGGGTGCGACTATCCACCAATCATGTTGGGGGGATTGTACTCCATCATCCATGACGGTGGTTTGTACCCATCAACCCGTTGAGGGGCGGGGGAAGATTGTTCCTCAACAAACTCATAAAGGGGTTCGTACCTCAAGCGCCTCTCCTAGCGGGTGATAGGCCTTTGATTGCACTAAGAAATGTTCACTCCCTCCACATACGTTATGTTCTATGAAAGTATGATTTAACCCAAGCATCTTCTATTCATGTCATACTTTCATATGCTCATCTATTGACTAATTAAGCATTTTGATTATGATGCCTATCTATTATTACATTGCATCCTACATACTTAGAATATTCAAACATATTAACATATACTATATGCTTACATGATGTCACCATATAGGAACCGGTGTACGGCTTAATCATCCTCCTCCTCCATGTGGCTAGTATGACTTCTAGCAAGCTTGTTGGTGAGTCCTCCATTATGGGGATGTTATTTATTATGTCTTGCTATGCATTAAGACTTTATCTCTTTGTCTTATGTATTGACTATGAGGGTAAGCTTAGTTGCTTTGTCTTCACCCCCACTCTTATCTATCTAGTAGAGGTGTTGTTGGATATGTTATGTATCTATGCTATGAGATTAACTCTTTTGACTCTTGATGTGTATGATATGGGAGTTACCCTTAGTCCCAATTACCCTGGTTTACGTTTATCTCTTGTTGTCGTTCTAATTGCCTTCGCGATCAAGGATGTGTAATTATATCCTACGAGGCTTGTTTAGAGTTCCTTCCAGTTCCCAATTCACCGATCACACCTAGGCCCTAGGCTTGGGTCATGAGAAAGGTGGTATCAGAGCACTAGGGTGTTAGATCCTCAGAGTTCAATGCACCATGTCGATTAGAGTCTTATTCATCGTTGTGTTATGCACCATAATTATGAGTAGGAGGCTATGAAACGTTTTAGGAATGTTTCCCTTCTTTATGTTCTAAGTCGTGCTATAGAACTGAAGTACAATTTCCTTCCCTAATGCTTGTTCTTTCCTATGCTAGATCATGCCTTACAAGAGAGGGAGACGAGCCCGCACAACCGAGGAGCAACCAGCCAATGTAGATCTTAGGGATGCTCTCACCTTGCTTCCTCAAATGGTGGCTAATCAAGCCACTCAAGGGGCCCCAGCCCCTCATGCTACTACACCGGCTTCTCGGCTGAGATACTTCATGAGAATGAATCCCCAGGAGTACTATGGGTCAAAGGTAGATGAGGCCTCTCAAGAGTTCATTGATGAGTTATATAAGATATTAGCTATTTTGGGTGTGAGACCATAAGAAAAAGCAGAGTTGGCAGCTTACCAACTAAAAGGGGTAGCACACATATGGTATAACCAATGGAAAGAAGAGAAGGGAGTCGGCTATATACTGCTTTGGGAAGAGTTCAAAGTGGCTTTCCTGAATCAATTCTTCCGTCTTGAGCTTAGTGAAGCTAAATTAGTGGGATTTATGAATTTAAGACAAGGGTCAATGAGTGAGAGCGAATATAACCTCAAGTTCAACAAACTTTCAAAGATTTCTCCTTACTTGGTTGCCAACCTAAGGTCGAGAATAAACAAGTTTGTGATAAAGGGTGTCTAACTTAGTGAGTGAAGAATGTCGGTCCACTATGTTGATCAGTGATATGGACTTTTCCCGCAGGATGACATATGTCAAACAAATGGAAGAGGATAAATTGAGAAAGAGGAGAAGTCATGATGCTAAGAGGGCCCGTTTTGAGGGTAAGTTCCTAAAGGGTGGAGGGTTCCATAAAGGACAAGGGTCTTCTCATATATTTGAAAGGAGGGGTGCCAATAACTTTCCAAGGGCCCAAGATATTGGTGTTGTGTTTCCTAATGAGGTGTGCCCTAGGTGTAGAAGGGGTCATAAGGGCCCATGTTTGAGAGATATTAATACATATTTGGTTGTGGGGAGGTGTGTTACAAAAAGGTGGATTGTCCTTAAAATCGTTACAAGGGCAAAGAGGTTCATCCACAAGGTGCTAAAGCAGTTCCTTTATGGAGAGGTGGCAGGCAAGATGGTGCCCCAAGGCACAACCGGTTCTATGCTTTGTATGGGAGGCAAGGGGTTGATGAAGTTGCCAGTGTTGTTATTGGTATGTTGAAAACCTTTGACTTTGATGTATGCATTGATTGATCAGGGTGCCACTCTTTCTTTTGTTGCCTCTTTGTTGCCAAAATGTTCCATGTTGACCCTGAATTGTTGCATGAGTCATATGAGGTGTCTACTCCTATTTGTGCATCTATTGTTTCAAGAAAAGTTTATCAAAGTTGTCCTATTGCATCTTGCATAAAATATTGCCTTATGATCTGGTTGAGTTAGACATGGTTGATTTTGATATTATTCTTGGATGGATTGGTTGCATACATGTTATGCTTCTATTGATTGTAGAACCCGTAGGGTCAAATTCCAATTGCCAAACGAACTTGTCCTTGAGTGGGAAATTCAAGATGTGGTGGTCAAGGGTAGATTCATCTCTTGCATTAAAGCTCGTAAGTTGATCTCTAAGCGGTGTCTTTACCATCTTGTGAGGGTGAGGGATGTGGAGTCTAAAGTCCTTCCCATAGAGTTGGTCCCAATTGTAAATGAGTTTCTTGATGTCTTCCCAAATGACCTTCCTGGTGTCCCTCTCGAAAGGAAAACATATTTCTTCATCAACCTCCTTCTCGATACTCAACTCATTTTAATTCCCATTTATCGTATGGCCCCGATGGAGTTAAAGGAGATGAAGGAACAATTGAGGGACTTGTTGGAGAAGGGATTTATTAGGCTTAGCCAATCACCTTGGGGTGTTCCAGTGTTATTTGCAAAAATGAAGGATGGATCCCTTAGGATGTGTATTGACTACCGACAACTCAATAGGGTCACCTTCAACAGTAGGTATCCTCTTCCAAAGATTGATGATTTGTTTGACCAATTATGAGGGGCTGAATATTTCACTATGATTGATCTTCGGTCCGAGTTTCATCATGTGAAAGTGAGGGAGTATGATATTCCCAAGACGACCTTTCAGACTAGATATGGGCATTACGAATTTGTGGTGGTCTCTTTCGGGTTGGCCAATGCACCAACAATCTTTATGCACCTAATGAATAGGGTCTTTAAACCCTACCTTGATTCCTTTATTGTGGTCTTCATTGATGATATTTTGATATATATATTTATGGTGAGGAAGAGCATAGGGCTCATTTGAGGGTGGTATTGCAAAGATTAAAGGAGGAGAAATTTATCCTAAATGAAAAGTGTGAATTTTGGTTGAAGGAGGTTGCTTTCCTAGGACATGTGATGTCCTGGGATGGTATAAAGGTGGATCCTGAAAAGACTGATGTGATAATAAATTGGCCTAGACCATTGGCCCCGTCGGATATTATGAGTTTCTTGGGCTTAGCGGGCTACTATCGGAGGTTTGTGAATGGGTTATCTTCTATTGCTTCCCTTATGATAAATTTGACCGAAAAAAGGTTAAGTTCATATGCACCGATGAATATGAAAGTAACTTCTAAACCTTAAAAGATAAGTTTGTGTCTGCTCCTATATTGTCACTACTGGACGAGCTTAAGGGATTTGTTGTGTATTATGATACTTCCCGGGTTTGTTTGGCTGTGTATTGATGCAAAATAGTAAGGTCATAGCCAATGCTTCTAGACAACTCAAAGTGCATGAAAGAAACTATTATACCTATGCTCTTGAGTTATCCGTCATTGTATTTGCATTAAAGATTTGGCGTCACTACTTGTATGGGGTGCATGTTGATGTGTTCACCAATCATAAGAGCCTATAATATGTCTACACTCAAGAGGATCTTAATTTGAGGAAAGGGATATGGTTAGAATTTCTTAAGGACTATGATAAAGGTATGCATTATCATCCCGATAAGGCAAATGTTATGGAAGATGCTTTGAGTAGGGTGTCTATGGGTAGTATCGCTCATTTGGGAGGTGGTGGTAAGAAGAATGCTAGGGATGTGCATTGATTGGCTAGATTGGAAGTTAGGTTGGAAGAGGTTGGTAATGGGGGTTTTGTTGTTGCTGATGGTTCTAGGTCTTTCTTGGTTGATGAGGTGAAAGAAAAGCAAGGTCTTGATTCCTCCTTATTAGAGTTTAAGGCCTTAGTAAAAGAAAGAAAGATGGAGGTTTTCTCCTTAGGGGAAGATGGTGCCCTTATGAACCAAGGTAGATTGTGTATGCCTTATGTTGATGGTTTGAGTAAGAGAATCCTTGAGGGGGCCCATAACTGTTCTTATTCTATCCACCCCGATTCCACCAAAATGTATAGACACTTGAGAGATGTCCATTGGTGGGGAGGCATGAAGAGGGGCATTGCCAAATTCATTTTTGGTTGTCATAGTTGTCAACAAGTCAGAGCCGAACATCAAAGGCCAGGTAACCTAACCTGAGACATTGATGTCCCTACTTGGAAGTGGGACTAGATAAATATAGATTTTGTGGTTGGGTTGCCTAAGACTAGAAAAGGCTTTGATTCCATTTGGGTTGTGGTTGATAGGATGACAAAATTAGCTCACTTTCTACTAGTTAAGACCACATATAGGGCTGAATATTATGCAAGGTTGTACATTCATATCTTGGTAAGTTTGCATGGGGTTCCTTTATCCATTATATCATATCATGGGGCACAATTCACTTCTCACTTTTAGAGGTCCTTTCAAAGGGGTCTTGGTACTATAATTAAGCTTTCCATGGCATTCCACTCTCAAACAGATGTCCAAGACAAGAGAACCATCCAATCCCTTGAAGATATGCTTAGAGCATATGTGTTGAGCTTAAAGGTAGTTGGGATGATCATCTTCCGTTGATTGAGTTTGCCCACAACAGTTATCATTTTAGTATCGGTATGACCCCATTTAAGGTTCTCTATGGAAGACATTGTAGATCACCGATTGGTTAGTTTGAAGTTGGTGAGGTAGCTTTGTTGGAACCATATCTGATTATAGAGGCTCTTGAGAAGGTTAGGATGATTAGAGAAAGGTCGAAGACGGCTCAAATTCGCCAAAAGTCCTATGCCAATGTGAGGACAAAGGATCTTGAATTCCAAATTGGTGATTGGGTTTACTTCAAGGTGTCACCCATGAATGGTGTGGTCCTTTCTGATAAGATATATGGGTCTTTACAGGATGATGAGAAGGGTTGGCAAGGTAGCTTATGAGTTGGCACTGCCTAGGGAAATGGATTTGGTTCATCCGGTGTTTCATGTGTCTATGTTGGGGAAATATGTGGGCGATCTGAATGCCATTGTACGGTATTGATATTGTGGGTGTTGTTTAAGATAATTTGACCTATGAAGAGGTTCAGGTTTAGATCTTAGATAGGCAAGTGAAGAGATTGAGAAACAAAGAAGTCGCTTCCGTTAAGGTCCTTTGGAGGAATCGACAAGTTAAAAATGCTGCTTAGGAGGTCGAACCAGACATGCAAAATTGTTATCCTTACTTTTCATCTCCACTCAAGCTTAGGGTATTGATCTATGTCTTTTATATGGTCTCAAGCCTAAAGTTCAGCCCTCATGTCATTGCATATATTCATATTTAAATTGACTAAGTTCATGATGATTTTATACTTATTATGTGATTTTGAAATGATGTTTAAGTGCATTATTGCATTCTCATGTGGGCACAAATTGTCATGTTTATGTCTCTCATGTACGTCTCTTTGACATTTGGGGAAGAATGTTCCCAAGAGTGAGAAATTGAAATGACCCCAAAAAGTGCCCAAAAACGTCCCTTAGAAGTGCCTGGAATAGTAATTTTCATATATCTCAAAATCAGTGAGCGATATCGAAAGTTTGATTTCATATTTCTTTTAGGGGGATCATTTTGAGTGGAGGATAGGTCTCACCCTAATTTCAGAGAAAATGGTTAGCAATTTCAACTTTCCAATAATGCAAATTCCTAGGAGGTTTGTGCACCCCTGGCATGACGCGGCTAGGGCACACAGATGATAGAATCCTGATTTCGCAATAGGTCCATGATGTAGGCATATGTATTTTCCTGAACAGTTAATTTTTGTGAGGTCCAAGACTTTTGGGTCATGGTCGTAAGTGTTCCTAAACGTGAAAATACCTATACTTAGTTATTTTTCACCCTCATATCATTCTAAACATTCCAATGCTCATTCAAACACTTAGCCAAATATTTTACTCCTAAACTCAAGTCTTAAAACCATCTCAGGATCTAAGGATTTCCTCTCAAGCTTCAAGTCTCTATCTCTAATCTTCATCAAGTTCATCTCTAAAGCTAAGGTACGTGGGTTTCTTTCATGGGCCCCTTCTACCCATGATACCCAAGCTCCTGTTAATCTAATATGCATGATTTACAATTGTTTTATTCATGGATCTTATCGATTATGAAAATCACTGCAGACCATGTTGAGATTTATGAAATTGTGACTGTTTCACTATCTTTTGGGCTATGAAACTAAGGTTAATTGTAAGATTTATTGAAGGGTTTTGATGTATATTTCTTGAGGGTGTTACCAAGTACCTATTGAAGGTTTTACATTGAATTTTCTAGCATGCTTTCAGTATTGAATATCATGGTTTTATACCAACACCATACACACTTTGATAAAATATATGGTTATGGCTTATTGAGGAGTTGAGGGCTCAATGATTGTCTTATGAGTCGAATGACTATATGATGAAAGAATGATGATGAATATGAAGATTAAATGCATGTATATCTATAATGACAATATGTTGAGGAAATGATGATTGAATGATGGTGAAATAATGATAGAATGATGATCAAATGATGATGAAATACATGTATGTTTATAACGGTTATATGATGATGAAATGAGAATAGAATGATGATAAATTATATGTATAGATATGATGAATAGATGACAATGAGAGGGATGAATATATAAATGATATTATTCTATGTAGTGTTTACTTCTGACCATGCCCACTCGGGGGTTGTGCACCGTGTAACCGTGTCAAGGGGTTTTTACCTTGATAACCTATCAGGGGGTTTGTACTCCGGTCACCAAGGGTGGTAGGATGCGATGATCCATCTACATTGTTGAGGGTTTGTACCCATCAACCTATAGAGGGGTTTGAACTTCGGTCACCATGGGAGGTAGGGTGTGGCAATCCATCAACCATGTTGGGGGTTTGTACCCATCAACCTTGTTTGGGGATTTGTACTCCATCAACCATGTTGGGGGTTTGTACCCATCAATCCGTTGGGGGGTTTTTACCTCAACAACCTTATGAAAGGGTTCGTACCTCATGCCTCTCCAAGCGGGTGATAGGCATTGGATTGTACCAAGAAATGGTCACTCCCTCCACATTCGTTATGTTCTATGAAAGTATGATTTAACCCAAGCATCTTCCATTCATGTCATATTGTCATATGCTCATCTATTTTCTAAGTAAGGTTTTCGATTATGATGCCTATCTATTGTTGCATTTCATCCTAAATAGTACATTCAAATGTACTAGTGCGTACTTTATGCTTACATGATATCACCATGTACAAATTTGTGTATGACTTGATCATCCTCCTCCTCCATGTGGCTGGTATGACCTCTATCAAGCTTGTTAGTGAGTGCTCCATTCTAAGGATGTTACTTATGATCTCTATCTATGTATTAATACTTTCTCTCTTTGACATGTATTGACTATGAGGGTGATCCCGGTTGCTTTGTCTTGGCCGCCGCTCTAATCTATGTAGTAGAGGTGTTGTTCGACATGTTATATATCTATGCTATGAGCTTAACTCTATTGAATCTTGATGTGTATTATATGGGACTTACCCTTAGTCCCAATTACACTTATTCAAGTTTATCTCTTATGGTCATTCTAATCGCTTCCATGACCAAAGATGTGAAATGATATGCTATAAGGCTTATTTGGGGTTCCTTAGGGTTCCCCATTAATTGGTCATGCCTAGGTCCTAAGCTTAGGTCGTTACAAAGGTGTGGTGTCTAATTTGGAGCAAATACAACTACCACCACCTCGGTGGGATCGACTGGTGGGAAAATAATCATTGTTACTAGTACTACTGTCATCTCAGCCGGGAGTTGTTGGATCTCTATCTAAATGACCATCATTTTCGTAGGCCATGCTAAGCTAAAGCTCTATTATACTTGCCTCTTGAACGTATCAATGCAACTATCCACAGGTGTAAGTCTCTCCTAAATAACAACCACCACGAATACCTGCATTCGGGCCTCAACCTCTAAGATAGCCTGGCTAACCAAAGGCTGAATCTATTGTAATAACCAAGTCAAGTGGGACGCAGTACAGATCTTTCTCTACACCATGTCCTGAATAGATTCCACTGACATTTAAACCATTTAGGCGGGTGTTGTTGATGTGGACACGACCTCTGGCAATAGTAGTAGTAGTAGTAGTAGGGCCCCTCTCCTCATCAATATTTGTCTGTGAGGTCCCTCAGTAATGGGAGAAATAGTGGTGGTAATAGATGTAGGCTCAGGTGGTGGCACTACAGTGAACATCTCTAGCATCTGAACAGGGGGTGTGGTGCTCGTTGCTGGGCCACCAGGTTCTCCTCAGCCGTTATCAGCTAGCATCTAACATTAGCTGAACCTTGATCAAGGAGTCTAAATGGTGAAGTATCTCCACCCCCGACTCTATACAGAGTCTTTATATCATGCATGGAAAGGGGATAGAGGTGTACCCCTTTAGGGTCGCCTCATGCATCTGCTTCACAATCAAACGATCTCAATCAATCTTATAGCCATCCAAGATGCTGGCAACCAGTACTGCACGATCCGACTTGAGTGTATTATCTGTTTAGTGTGGTACAAATCCATGATCTCACCACAACCCACCAAAAGTTTTTGGTGAAGCTGACGGAGGCCTTCACTATGCGCTCTACTGACACATATATGCACTCAGGGTCGTGGCCCTGCTCTGTAATATGGTCAGCAACCCATCTCATCGAAGAAGTCCCAAGCCTGGTTTCTCATTAGGGCCTTATCCCGAGTCTACCCCAATCTCAAGTCAAACTATGCTATAGACCTAAGGGCCGGGACTCAATGCAAGATAGCATGCAACAGATAATGGCCTCTAATATATCCACCTGTACACCCCTCACCATCATATGTGTAAATCAAGGATTAGTGAGGGGTTTCTTCCCTTTGGGAAGATAATTGAGAATCGTGGCGATGTATGATGCAAAGAACTCACAAACCATGGGCGAGAAGTACTTCACCAGTGGTCCTACTAGCCACTGGAGCCTGTATCATATGATGTTGTCCTGTAGTCCTGGGACACTATCCAACCCTGAAGTGATGTTCAGGGGCTTCTCAAATATAAAACGAGCAAGTCAACCTCACTCATTCTTCTTTATGCACTCTCAATTGATAGATTGCATGCCCTCCATGCACCGCCAGCTAGAGAGAGCATCCGAGGTGAGGGTAGTTCTCGGGGTGTTGCTTAAGACTCTGGCTTGAACTCCTCACCATATTCGGACTCGGACGCCTCTCTAGAGGGAGTAATTTGGATTGAACTATTGTCTCTGCCACTTCCCTCAGCAGACTGGGAAGGGTAGACCACAATTTCCTAAGTCTGAGACAACTCAGCCTATCTAGTCGCAGCCCATGTCTGTGGTCGCTCAGTTTCTGAGTCAGGATGAACAGTGAGCTCTTCTACTGATCAACTAGTTGTGGAGTTTCCCTAATCCTCTGATGGCTTATCTCATAGATTCCACTATAAGGCTCGTATGTCACTCTTCCTTGCCTTTGTTGACATGTTACCTGAAATGCACATATTTAGCAAACATATTTAGAGTTATAAGTAGGGGAATGCAATACAAGAACCTCTCTGAAGTAGGTATAGATGAGTATTTGAGGGCTTATTTACAATCCGTAGTGTAAAATATAGGTCATAAAAGAACTTCATAGATGGTAGGTTTCAATAATGTTAGCTACTGGAATTACATCTATGAGACCAGTTACGACTCGTAGAATATTCTACGGGTTGTAGATTGAGTCGTAGATGAAATTCCATATTTGAGTTTGCATAGGCAGGGCCCTACGAGAGTTGTCTACTAGTTGTAGAATAAATTACTGCTGATAGAAGGTCTCATATAATAGAATTCTAGAAACTCAAAGTTATTGGATTGTCACATGAGGGACAACTACGGCTCGTAGAACATTCCATGGGCCATAGAAGACCCTTGTGGTGCAAAATATCTAGCAACTCGTTTTCCAAGCCTATCAAATGGGACCCAAAATGACATACTCAGAATTAAATTACCAGCGAAACAAGATGTATTTGAGCACCCATATTATCCCAACAACTCCCCAAACACCCCCACATGCAATGATTAAAGGCTACCTTATCGATTTTCATTTTACATTTTTGTTTTGCATCTGACACCGTTTGAAAGTTAAATATCAAGACACACACATTCAATCACATGTAATTTTTCAAGCAATGTATTCTATCCAATTTGAATGACATGTGATGACATGGTTTTGTCATAATAACATTTAAAAAGCATGGCCTGCATACACATTGTTCGGCTTTTAACACTATTCCAAACAATGGAAACATTTAATTAATGTTAGACACAAAGCACATACGAAGACAACCATTCATTCAAACCCATTAAAGCTGGACTACTATATCCATCAATTACTACAACCTAATCACATTAATTTCATTAATACAAGGAGAAAAAAGGACTAAGGACTTACAAAAATTTGAGAAAAAAATATGGGAAACTGAAGGAGGAATCAGAGGAGGGAAAAACCTTAGGTCATCGGAGTATAGCTACAGGACATGCCGAAAAATAGGGATAGTGGCTAGATGGTGGTCAGATTGCTTAGGGTAGGAGAAAGGGTCAGTTAATTTCAGAAGTATTTGTGAAAGTGAGGGGTCAAAATTTACCCCTCTTTTATACTTTGACCGAGTCGATTTAAATGACTGGGCCCAGACTCTGTAAAACCCAAATTATAGGTTGTAGACATTTCTACAGCCTGTAGATCCTGGTCATGTAGGCTGCCTAAGCCCTATTTTGGGAGATTGGTTTCACGAACCCATCTATGAGACGTATATTGAAATGTCTCATAAAGTAGGTCATAGAAACCCGTAACACTTAGTCAAAAGTAGAAAACTTACCTGGAGTACATGAGCCACATTCAAAGCATGTAGTTTTGTCTGTGGGCCATAAATTTGTCTCTTGAACTAGAAAGCATATTATTTTGCTCACTCGAAGTGTTCTACGTGTCAGTGTATGGGTTGTGGTTTGAAACACGGCCCGTAGATACAGTTGTAGAAGCACTTTTTGTTGCTTCTTCAGCCAAAGATGGTTAACTTGGTCTTATACCTACACATTCTTCACACAACACACTGTTACCTATATGCCACAAGTTCAATGTACAAAACATACAATCAAATAACAAAAACCAAACTGCCTACAAGTCCAAAAGCTAAAAATAAAACAAAACTACCATTATTACATCAAATATCTTGGGTTGCCTCCCAAGTAGCGCCTGATTTATTGTCGCGATGACTTGGGCAACTTAGTTACTCAGAATTCACCAAGTGTCCAAATTTCCATCATCAAGTCAACGGGCTTCTTCATCGACTGATAGATGTTAAAAATGACTTCTTCATCATCAGTGCTTGCCAAGTGGCTTTGAAGGGCCTTTCCAAGATGATTGGGACTTCGAAGTCAACTTTGCAATCAAGGATCACAAAGTCTGCGGGGAATATGAATTTCTCCACTTTGACAAGGATGTCATGCATTATTCCAATAGGCTTCTCTATTTTTCAGTCAGCCATCAACAATTGCCTTCTTATAGGAGTAGGGGGTCCTAGTCCTAGCTTTTTAAAGACCCTAAAGGGAACCAAATTTATGCTGGCAGCTACATTACACAATGCCCTTATGAATTCAATATCTCTGATGGTGCATGGTATGGTGAATTTTCCAAGATCTTCTCGTTTCTGCACCAATGACCTTACAGAAATCACATTGTAATGCTTAAGCCCCTAGGAGAACTCCTGATTTATAGTCTATTTCTTTGTGATCAAGTCCTTCATGAACTTTGCCTACCCGAGCATCTTCTCTAATGCATCAATGAGAGGGATGTTGATGAAGAGTTTTTTCAACATGGAGAGGAAGTTCTTAAATTTACCTTCCTCCTCCTTATTTTTGATTCTTTGAGGGAAAGGAGGAGGAGGTCTAGGAATGGGCTTCAACTTTTGTGGCATCTTTGTAGTATCACTCACCCCATCCTTGGTAGGATCATCTTCGATCTCTGCATCTTTTACCTCAATTATCTCCTCACGAACATCATTATCATCAATCAACACTGTAGGGTCAGTGGTCTATTTTCCACCACAAGTAGTCACCACTATACATTACCCCTTATTCTTTGGATTTTGAATTATATCGGTGGGCAATGTACCTTTTTGGTGATGGTTAAATTGAGTTGACATTTAGCTGAAGTGCTTCTCAAACTGCTTGATAGTAACAAAATGAGACTCGATTTTCTAATTAATGTTGAAGATGTTAGACTCCATCCCCTTCAATTTCTCATCATGAGTGTCAGCTTTCTTCAATGGGTGATCAAACATCTCCTCAACTCTAGAGCTACCAGCACGATGAGAATCAGCTTTCTCCAACAGGTGATCAAACATCTTCTTAACTCTGGAGTTGCCAGCACCCGAATCTCATTTATGTGGTGGTGCATATGTACCATTCTTGAAACTATCGTTGCATCCCCAATCAACATATTTGTCCTAGCCCCTATTTTGTGATAGTAGCCTTCTCGATTGTTATCTCTAAAGGATCCATCGTTGTTATAGTTCCGATCTTGCTTTCCTTGACCTTGGCACCAATAGTCCTGATTGGACCCTTAGACATTGCTCCACAACCCCCAATTTCATAACTAATGAAGCAAGTATCCTCCCGATAGTAAGGCTACTCGTACGTAGGAATTCACGAAGGTTGAGGAGCTACTGCATTGACATGTTCTTGGCTCTGCTTCATCAACAATTGCATATTAATACTATTCCGAGCATGCTCTTGCATCATATCCTAATATACTTTTTACTTGTGCTGAATTAGTACTGAATACGCATGAGGTCTATGATGTCAACTTATCCCTCATTCCCCATGCATGGTTTGTCTTGACCACTTTCTCGAGCCTTTCCAAAATCACTGAAAATTGATGATCTAGAAATGAGCCACCGATGATGGTATTATCACATGCTTGGATATTCTCATCCACGGCTCAATAGAAGATCTCTACTAAGGCATCATCCACAATCTTGAGGTTGGCGACACTCCATAGATACTTTTTGAACTTCCCCAATGTGGTACTGATCGAATCACCAAGAAGTTGCTCAATGTTTTTGATTTTGTCTTATAACATCTGCTTCTTCGATCGTGGGAAGAACCTCTCCAAAAAGGCCTTCTGCAACTCAATCCAGCTGGTGAACGAGCTTTGTAGGAGCTCAGATGACCATAACATTACATTGCCTATTAGAGATAATGGGAAGACATGGATTCCAATGGCATCAATAGATAGACTCTGGCTTTCCATCATACTATTACAAATGAAGACAACATTGTATATATAATTATACGAATCCTCTGATGGTAGGCCCATGAACAACCCACAATTCTACAATATTTGAAGCAACCCATTGAAAATAATGAACTTTATGTCATCTGGTAGTGGTGGTAACACAATAGCTCCAGTGACATCTATCACCATAGGGTTAAGCTGATATTAATTCCATGTATAAGCTTTGGAATTAAGGTCCTATGATAGTGGGTTAATGTCCTTAAGCAGAGGTGGGTTGTAATCGTTCTCATTTTGGTTCTGGTTCAGTGTTGCATTCAATGCATTATTTGCAGTGTTGTTCGTGTTATCCTAGGCCATTCTTGTCAACATCCTTTACATCTCAGGGTCAAACGGAGTCAAGCAAATGCCTCAACTTCAAGTGTTATGCATACACGAAAGCTGCATGCCAAAATAAAACAAAAACAACAAAAACATAAAATGAGGGAATTAAGGATTAGTTCTCGCATTACTCAAATTAAACAAGTCTTGGCATATTCCCCAGTAACGGTGCCAAAATCTTAATGTAGCCCAAGCTGCACCTCCTTTTTGAAGGTCAAAGCTTTCACTGTAAAGTTATATAACCTGACTAAGTTTAGGGTCGATCCCACAAGGAACATAGCAGACCTAGAGTAATTTCAAGCAATTCGAATTGATTAACCTACTTATTGATGTGTTGTAAAAATACAACATTTTTATTCTTAAAACTTGGAATTTTGTGTGCTCTCAATGTGATATTAGTTGATTTTATGTGTTTTTGTGTTTTCTTTGTAGGATTCCATGGTTGGCCTTGATTTTGGGAAGAAGTGCAAAAGTTGTTGATTTGATGTAGCACGAGAACCTTTATGGGCCATAATTTACTCTATGGGCCGTGAAGTGGGTTTTGTGGACGATTTTAGTAAGGGGCTAATTTTCTGAAGTTGTCTACAAAAATGCAAATGGCTCATGGATTAGTTTACCAATCGTAGAACTTGACTCGTGCCCTAAGGATCAGAGATGAGGGACTTTCTGAAGATTCATCAAATGAAACCCCCTTACAGGTCGTAAACCATTTTACGAGTCATAAAAGGGTATCATAGACCTGAAGTCCAGATTTCCAGTAGCACTTAATAAGACCATGACTACGAGTCATAGAATGCAATACGGCCCATAAAACCTATTCGTGAGGCGTGCCAACCCAACTATCCTATTTTTTTAAAGACTTGTATTTTAAATATTATAAATAGGCTTTTTAGGTTATTTTTCATATAGTACACAGATAGCTCGATAATTAGAGAGGAAAAATATTAGAGGTGATGTTGGAGAATTTTGAGAAACACTTATACTTTGATTTGACCTTTAATCTTGTGATTCTCTTTGAAGTTTGGATTTGTTTGTTCTTAATTCAATTGTGTAAGTGCTCTAACATATTATTCTAATTCATAAGTCTTACATCTACACAAAGCATGAGTAGCTAAATCTACAACTAGGGTCGTGGGAACCATGTAGAACTGACAAAGTAAAATTGGATAATCCATAATTATTGGAAAGTGTGCATGCATGAATTAATTAACTCTCTTCGTTTTGCATGTTTTCTGATTGTGACCAACATTAGAACCCGCCTAGTGTTACTGACTGGACCAAGGTAGTAATGAATAGGAAAAGAGATTAATTAACACAATTCGATTGATATATTCTCATCTAATCTACCGAATTAGGCCAATGGGAGGTTGTACTAGACTACTAGGTAAGGGTTAGAAATGTACACTAAAAAAGATGGGCCAAGTCACGTAGTGAAATTCACCTCTCTTCTTGACCAAAGGGTTTGGTGAACTTAACTTACCATCCTGCATGCTAGAAAAGAATATATATTCTGTGATACTAAGTTAGGGACTCGTGGGGAATGTAATAACCTAGTTTTTCTCCATATTGATTTAACTCTTGTGTTACTTAGCTTTACTTTTCTACTGATTATTGCAACTCCCCCCCTCCTGGGCAAGTAAGTTGGTTAATCACTCAAATTGTATTAGTTGAATTCTCTTAAGTCTACGTATTCCCTTGGGTTCGACCTTGGTTAGGTTCTATTTCTTGACAACGACCATTTTATACTTAAAAAAGATGTGTAACTTGGGCTACATCAAGATTTTGGCACTGTTGCCGGGGAATATGGTTAGACTGGGTCATTCAAATTGATTTGATTATTAATCCTTGTTTCCCTCATTTTAAATTTTTTGTTGTTTTTGTTTTTTTCAAGGTATAAGTGTAGTGTATGCCCAACACGTGAAGTTCAGGTAGCCCTTGACTCTGTTTGACCCTGAGATCCATAGAACATTGAAAAGAATGGCCTAAGATAATGCCAATAATGTAGCTAATACAGCCCTGAATAGGAACAAAAATGAGAACGCTAATCATGAGAACCCATCTCGACCGTCATATGATTTTAACGCCAATGCTTATTAGTGGGTTAATATAGGATGAATCTTGCTATGGAGATGACTAGAGCTATAGTGTTGCCACCACTACCGGCTAACACAAAGTTCCTAGTCTCTAGTGGGTTGATTTAGATGTTACAAAACCATGGGATATTTGTGGGCTGACCATTGAAGTATCCTCATCGCCATCTACATAATGTTGCATTCATCTGCAAGAGAGTAATGGGAACAAAAAATATGTCTATGGTAATTGTATGACTTTATGTCTTCCAATTATCTCTTACAAGCAATCCAGCACTATGGCTATCTGAGCTCCCGTCGAGTTCAATTACCAGTTGGACTGAATTACAGCAGGCCTATTTGGGAAGGTATTTCCCAAGGTTTAAGAAGCTCAAGTTGAAAGACTAGATCAATACAGCAACTTCCTAGTGACTCGATTGGTACTACATGGCAATTTACTAAGTGCTTGAGGAGTGTCCTGCACCACAAAATAGTTGATAATACCTTGATGGAGATCTTCTACCGTGGCCTTTATGAGAATAGTCAAGCTTATGCTGACACTATCACGGGGGCATGTTCTTTGATTGGTTATTTGCAAGGATTGCACAAAGAATAGAGAGAGTGGTCAAGACTAATCGTGCATGAGTGGTAGAGGGACAAAGCATCTACTAAAAGTTTATGTGCTATCAGTGTTCTTCAGAGAAAGCCAAGATAAATGAAGAAATTATGCAAGAGCTTTCATTCGCACAGGCATGGAGGGATGAAGAAGCAAAATTAGGAGCGACTTCATCAACCTCCATGTGCACCAATGTATGATGAGCCTTACTATGAGGAGGAAATTGATAATCAAATAGGGGTTTCTAGACTAAAACCCAAGGAACCAATCAGGACTATTAGCGCCAAGGTCAAGGAAACCAATATTGAAACTTCAACAGAGATAGAGCTTTTAGGGAGAACAGCGGAGGATACTATGACCAGAATAGGGGCCAACATTGAGATATAGCTTCCGATTGCAGAGATGGTTATAGAAATCATCCCTATGTGCCACCATATAGTCGTGACATAGGTCCAAGCAACTTAAGAATTGATGAGATGTTTGATCGCCTATTGAAGAAAGTTGAGACATAGGAGGAGACTCTGAGGGAATAAAATCTGAAATCTCCAATATTCACCTGAAAATCAAGTCTCATTCTATTTCTATCAAATAGCTTGAGAAATAGTTCTGTCAAGTGTCAACTCAACTTAATCAGCGTCAGAGGGTACACTGCCTAGCAAAACAAGTCAGAATCTTAAGAATGAAGGGGAGTGCATTACGGTTAATACCCATGGTAGCAAGAGCACCATTGTTCCTCCCATGCCAATTGATAAGGGTCATATTTGAGAGGAGACAATTAGGCTAAGAATGTAAATACAAGAAATGATCGTTGGAAAGATGGGATGAGTAGAGCTACTGATATACATAAAAAGTTGAAGCCTGTTCCTATGCCTCATCCTCTCTTCCCACAAAGAATCAAAAAGAAAGCGGAGAAAGGCAACTTCAAGAACTTTCTCTCCATGCAAAAACAACTCTCCGTCAACATCCCTCTCACTGAGGTGTTGGAGAAAATGTCAGGGTATGAAAAGTACATGAAGGACCTAGTTATGAAGAAGCCCACTATGAGTCAGGAGCTCTCCGAAGAGCTTCAGTAATGCAGTGTGATTACTACGAGGTCCTTTGTTCAAAGCAAGAAGATCCTGACGCTTTTACCATACCCTATACCATTGAAGATATGGAGTTCTCAGGGGAATTATGTCATCACGATGCCAACATTAATTAGATCAGATGCCCCTTGCGGTCTTAAGCCAGCTTAGCAACTCCTACTCTGACAGTCATGTGGTTGTTAATGGTTGACCGTACAGTGAAGAAGTCTATGGGGATACTATATGATGTGCTAGTCAAAGTTGAAAAGTTAATATTCCCCATATACTTTGTGATCGTAGATTGAGAAGTTGACTTCGACATCCCAATTATCTTGGGAAGACCATTCCTAGCCACTGGGTGAGCACTAGCAGATATGGACGTCATTCAACTTAGGTTCAGATTAAACGACGAAGAGGTTGTCTTCAATATCTGTCAGTGTATGAATAGGCTAGATGATTTGAAGAATGAAGTATGGACAATTGGTAAAGTCAGAATAACAAACTTGTCCAAGTCGTGGCACAACAATAAATCAGGCGCTACTTGGAGGAACTAAGATTTTTTATGTAATAGTTGCAGTTACAACTTTATTTTCAATTTTTGGACTTATAGGTAGTTTATTTTCTTGTATTTTGGTTGTAATCTTGAACATTGAGTTGGTTGCATATAGGGTAATAGCATGATTTATGAAGAATGTGCAGGTACATGGCTAAGTCAGCCACTTTTGGCTGAGAAGGGCATCAGGAAGTGCCTCTACGACTTGTTCTATGGGCCGTAGATCACTTTACGACCCCCTACACCATCTCATAGACACTTCTAGTACACAACACGTTGTGCACTCCAGTCCACAAACCAACTTTATGATCCCTAGATAAAACTATGGGTCGTAAATGGGGCTCTAGACCCCAGGTAAAGATTTTTGAACTTTTTACTAAGTTTGTGGTGCTCCATATGAGTCATACTTCAGTTTATGACTCGTTGGCTGGTCCGTGAAATCCAGTCCAAAATACTAGGGTTTGGATGTTCCACGAAACTACAGTTCACGAGTCGTAAAACACTCTACGGCCTGTAATCGGGGTTTTATAGAGTCCAGTCCCATCATATTTCAACTAACAAAGTCAAAGCATAAATAATGGAGTCAAATTATTTTGATCCTATTTTAGCCCTAATTTACAAAAAGTACCAGCCATACCCTTCCTAACAATTTCCAATCATCGATGGCAACCACCCTCCAGTTTCTTGCGAGCATTTTCGGTGACTTAGGGTTTAGTGTCCAATCATCCACTTTATCTTTTACAATCTAATCACACAAATTGATAAGTTCTCATTAACATAACTTTAATTTACCTATAGTTCTAGGGTTAAATTGAAAATTATGTCAGGAATGGTTGTTGTAGACACAAACTTGTGTAAAAATAATAATTGTGATAATTGAATTATAGTTGCCCATCTTTAAATATATGTATAGAACCAAAATATGGAATGGTTGCCTTTGTCCATGTGTGATTGATGTATCTTTGGTGCCCATGTAATCTCTCACCATGTAATTGAATTGATTGTATGTGTAATATTTGGTGTGTGAAGACATGGGTGCATAATTTTGATGACAAGTCATTCATACAGGGTCAGAAGGATTGAGGAAGCATGTCTAATCATTTTGATGGGGTATATATGTTTACAAGCATGTTGCATGAAACAACCCCAAAAAGTGCCCAAAATCTTCCTCAAAAGTGCCCAAAATCATAATTTTCATTAATCTCAAAATTCGTGTGTGATATCAAAAGTTCAACTTTATATTCTTGTTTAAAGGATCAAATTGAGTGGAAAAAGGGTCTAATCTTTATTTAAGAGCAACCATAGCAAAAGTTGAAAATAGCATAATGCGATTTCCAATGAGCAGTCCGCGCCCTTAGCGCGACGTGGATTGGTGTATTTTTTGTCCTGTTTTTTAGTCGGTCCAAGGCATTTGCATCTTCGACCTAAGTGTTCCCATACGTGAAAATGTCTATACTTAGCCTTATTGCACCCTCATATCATTCAAGACATTCTCAAATGCACTCCCAAATACTTAGACAATATTTTATCTCACAGTTGCAAGTCTTAAAACTCATCTGGATTCTAAGGTTCTCATTCAAGCTTCAAGTTTCTAACTCCAATCTTCATTAAGCTACTCTCCAAAGTGAAGGTATGTGGGTTTCTTTCATGGATTCCTCTCGCCCATGATACCCAAGCATCCTTTTACTTAAAATTGCATCATTTAAAGTTCATTTACTCATGGGTCTTAATTATTATGAATTTCACTACACACTATATTGGGGTTTCATGAAATTATGGTTCTTTCACCATGTTTTGAGCTATGAATCTGAGGTCTATTGTGATATTTGATGAAGGGTTTTGATGTGTATTGCTTGAGGATGTTACCAAATATCTTTTGATTGTTTTACATTAGATTTTCTAGCATGATTACACTCTTGAATTTCATTATTTTACACAAGCACTACACACCCACTAAGTGTTTGATAAAATATCCGGTTATGAGTTTCCTGAGGATTTGAGGATCAAATGCATTTCTTACGAGTTGAGTTACTATATAATGATAAAAGGAATATGTGTATATGATATTATCTCTATAGTTTTGGGAACTGACCAAGCCTCACTCGGGGGGTTGTAGGCCTACGTAACCTTGTTGAGGGGTTTATACCTCGATTGCCTAACTCAGGAGGTGGTAGGCCCGTTCAAGCATATCGAGGGTTTAGTACCTTGATAACCACATTGGGAGGTTTGTACTCCATCAACCATGTTGGGGGATTTGTACCTCATCAACCAATTGAGGGGTTCGTACCTCATTCGCCTCTCTAAAGGGGTGGTAGGCCATGGATATGCAATAACAATGGTCTCTCCTTACACATGTATTATGTTATATATAAACATGATTTTACTTCAAGTACCATTCATCCATGGCATATTGCTATATGTTTATTCATTGCATATGTTATACATTTTGTTTATGGTGCTTATCACTTGTTTCATTGCATCCTACATACTTAGTACATTCAAACATACTAATACATATTCTGTGCCTACATGATGTCATCATATAGGAACCGGAGCCCCATTTGATCATCCTCCTCCACGTGGTTAGTACGATATCTCTCAAGCTCTTTGGCGAGTCCTCTATTTCAAGGATGTTTCTTATGATATCCTACTATGTTCTAAGACTATTCTTCCTTTGTGTATATGTTGACTATGAGGGTGAGCCTGGTAGCTTGTCTTGGTCCCCGCTAAGTATCTAAGTTTTATAGGTGTTGTTAGGCATGTTTATATTATGCTTGCAGCTTTGATAGTCTCTTGACTCTTGATACTTATGATATGAGAGTTGTCCCTTAGCCTTGTTTGTCCCTATCTACTATCTCTTGTTCTATTTTATGGCTTCCGCGACCAAGGAAGTGTGTATGATATGCTAAGAGCTTTTTTGGGGTTCCTTAGGGTTCTCCATTTGTCGTGTCATGTATAGGCCTTAGGATTGGGTCATTACATTAGGGTATTGACTAATGTGTGAAAATCCTATGGGAGTGTGCATTTTACTTCAATGATTTTAGAATAATATTGAAAACGTCATACGGGGTTCATTATTATGATCTTAAAAACTCAGGTGATGGTGTTTTCTAGTCTAAGAGTGGCTTTTACGACTTGTGGAACATTCCACAAGTAGTAATTGCTCCTCGTAAAAGATTCTAGAAACTTGAAGTTTCTAAGTACGAGACCTTTTACGAGCCATAGAACACTTTACGGCTTGTAGAATGGTCTCGTAGATCTCTGCCTGAAATAAATTCAGACACTGGAATCCTCTATGACTGGTAGAACACTATGCAAGGTGTACCTAGTCTCATATATATTTCTAGTAAATAAAAATTTGTGTGTCTGTTATTTTACAAGAGCCTTCTACGGCTCGTAGTTTCCACTACAGCCCATAGAGATGCTTCCGTAGACCCTTCTACAACTAAGTCCAAGTTGTTCATGCATTTCATCTTTTGACCTGTGGGACTAACCTAAGTGCTTAAATATCCATGTTTCAGGTACTATGGCCCCAAAAGCAAAATATGATGAGCTCAAGTTCCTACAGAGAAGGCTCAGAGATGAGCCCTCGAAGGATGAGCAGACCCCCCACTGAATGGTTCACTAGAGGACCTTGGCATCCACCTATAGCTGGAGGTTGCTAGACCTTAAATGAGAGTTGCTGCCAGAATTGGGCAAACTCGGGCTCTTGTCATTTACACTCCCCAGTTTGATAAGGGAGATGATTACAGAAGCAACTATATTGAAATAACTCCATCCAGAGAGGAGTCGGCTCCGATGATGGATAGGAGACGAAGTGCTCCACAATACCTCGATCATCACTATCTCCACTAGACACTCTTACTAGTCGATGGTGCGTCGAGGACATGCAGGATATTTATGTGAAGGATATGTAGAATATAGAGCGGGGAAAGCTAGCCCGCTCTATCTATGAGGAGCCCCAATTCATCCTAGATAGACTCGACAGTATCCCAAATCTCCAAGACATAATGATTAGATATGGGCTCCAGTGGCTAAACTAATCACTCAGACGATACTCCCCGACCATGGTGAGGGAGTTCTTTGCATCATATGCAGCCACAAGTCACAGTACTCTTCCCAAGGAGAAGAAGCCCCTTACTCAGCCCAGACTGACTATGACCAGAGTGAGGGGCCAGCGGGAGGATAGTTTGGAAAGAACCAGTAGTTTCATGCTCTTTGGGACAGAGTTCCCTGTCCCCAGATCCATATCTGAGTTTGACTATAGAGTGGGGTGGACGAGGTAGATCCATCTTGATGAGATGGATGGATGGATATATTACTAAGTACGGTCAAGAACCTGCATAGGTCACCACATATTCAAAGCCTATTATCAAGGCTTCGCTCAGTATCCCCGCTAAATTTTGGTAGTCAATTGTTAGATCATGTATCTAGCCAACACTTACTGATAATACCTTCATGCCTAACCATGCAATAATAGTTGCTTGCATCTAGGTGGTTATGAGATTGATTAGGCCCGCCTTATTGCTGAGCAAATTCACGAGGTCACTCTGAAGAGGTCTACATTCATCCTTTTTCCTTTCTTGTTATACAGGCTCTATCTAGAGTCAAGGGTGGAGATCCTGCACCAATTAGACTCACTGATCAAGGCCTAGTGCACTTTTGATGCCATCCAGATCAAGGTTGAGGTAAACCTAGTGGCACTCCCGTGAATACAGAACCAACCTGCTACTATGCTAGAGATGTTTTCCCTAGTGCCACTACCTAAGGGTCTACACATTATTGCCACAACTATTGCTACTGATGATAGGCTCCCATAGCCCGAGGCAGATCAGGAGAGGGAGCCTACTACTTCTATTCCTGCACCACAGGACACTTCATCACAGGCTGCACCTGTGGGTATGGTTTACATGTTCAACGTATCTACACAGGAATGGCACAAAGGTTATCATATGCTGAGTCACAATTGACTCTGCTAGTTCAATAGATTAGGCCATGGGTTCACCAGGTGATTTCAGACTCAGAGGGTCGATGCAAGCATACACTGTAACCATAATTTAAGACCGTCTTTCTACCATGGTTTGCCTGCATTGATGCCTTTAAGGCAAGGGTACAACATACCCTGAGCACGGCCTGACCAGCAGAATTGACGGCCATCCAGACGGAGATCCAGCATCTCTAAGCCATACAATAGCACTTACAGTGCGGTGACACTATCAAAGACCACATCTAAGGTGCTAGTGGTAGATCTTTTTGCTCTTGATGAGCCGATCCAGTCTTCATACGGGAAGAGGTCCTGCCTAAATAATGATCCTGATGCAATACAATTTTATACAAGTCTGATAGAGGAGGAGGAGCTCAAGCTTATCATGAGGAAATCGAGACAGAAGACCAATATATGACGAGCTTTTATGAGGTAGAGTATGTGATGGGTACTGGCCCCTCCAGACAGAGTGCTACTGCTGAAGAGGCTACCACGCAGGCAAGGGTGGTTAGATTCATCCATACACCGTCACTTAGGCTCCTAGGTATGGATTTTGACCCTTGATACTTTGTTTTGCTTTGATTATGTGCATTGGGTACAATGCACCTCTTTTTCGATAGGGTCTTGATAGTTATTCCCCTCAGTAAAGACTAAGTAGCTTAGGTCCTCAGCTACCCCACTTTTTGATCATGGGGTTTTCTTGCATGTGTTGTTTTTCCCCATGGTTATTTATTTTCTATTGAACCAGCACGTTTAGGATGTTTAGGTAATATTTGTAGCATGTGGTACTAAAACATGTGGCATATAGCATGTTTGTATTTTTTTGAAAAATGATACCTACAAAGTTTTGATTAGTTAGTTGATATAGCAACCATGTATGTTTAGGTGTGTTGATAATGCTTGTTCTGATAGGTGGGGATAAATTGAGATAAAAAGCATGGTCTGAGAGAATTTTGTTGATAATGTAGTTAGTGTCATGTGAGTGTAAGTCTAAATTGCTAAAATCATGTGTTGTGTGCTAATTCAGAACTTGCCCTATTACTCTAAGTTAGATTGTAAATTAATTCGATTAGGAAAGTATCTTAGGCCATTCTTCTTTAAAGCCCGATTAGCTTAAATAACCAACCAAAATTGCAGTATATCCCTTGTTCCTAATGTTTTAGCCTAACATGTACCTATTCTTTGCAAACACCTAATTAGCTTAGCCTTGTTAGTTGTAAAATCTTGAGATTGTCCTTGGTCCTTCCATGAACATTATGTACCTTGACCGAGGCAAAAAGCCTAAGTTAAGGGTGGCTACCAAAAGTGGCCCTGTTTCAGAGGTCAGACAATGTGCACATCAATTAAAGCCAAAAGCCTAAGTTGAGGATGTCTGGTGTAAGGGTGAAACACAAAAATGAGGGCAAAGTTAGTGATACAGAGAAAAGGAAAAAAATCATGTATTGGGTGCAAGAAAAATAAGTGATTCCTCAGTTGTGAGTTAAAGAGAAAAAGAAATATAAATTGTAAAAGCAAGGCAAAAATCTAAACAATTGAAAGAACACACCTAGAAAAGATTGAAATAGGGGAAAGGAGAATAAGATGAAAAATAACTGTGTTGGTAGGGAAAACGTGTAAGAAAATGTAGTGTTAAGGGCCCTTAGTCACTGTGTTCCCAAAATACCATACCAAAGCCCCTGAGCATACATTACAAGCCTATAAAGTCCTAAAGTGATCCTAGTCCAAGAAGTCAAAGTCTTAATCATGAGTATAGGGGTAAGCCTATGATATTAGGCATAATGCATGAATATCCTTTATGAGGGTGAGTGATTTTGTATAGTCCCAAGGTTATACATGAAAACAGCATTGAGAATAAGATATGGGATTTCATTCTATAAGGGCATTTGCATTGCATTATTAGCACTAGATTTATTCAGTAATTATGGATTGTTGATAGTACCTCACTTGTCATAGTTTTGTTATCACATGCACTAGTCTGTATTGGTTTGCTAGATGGCTATCTGATTATGATTTAAAAAAGTGGTGTGGGTATCTGAGTTTAAGTTTGAAATGATATATGCCATTGGGTTGAGGGCAGTGCATTACTATATTACTTATATAGATTAAGTTTGTCGGTTGAGGACACGCAACAATTTTAAGTTGAGGGTGTTGATATGTTGTCAAAATACATCAGTTGTGATGCTTAAAACTTGAATTTTTTTGTGTTCTCAATGCGATGTTAGTTGATTTTATGTGATTTTATGTTTTATTTGTAGGATTCAAGAGTTGGCCTTGATTTTGGGAAGAAATTGTAGAAGTTGCTAATTTTGATGTAGTACAATATCTGTTACAGGTCATAGTTTACTCTACGAGCCGTGAAGTGAGTGAGGGGATGATTTTCTGCAGTTGTTCAACAAACATGCAGATGGGTCGTTGATTAGTTTACGAATCGTAGAACATGGTTCGTGCCCTAAGGATTAGAGATGAGGGATTTTTCTAAAGATTCATCAAACGAAACCCCCTACGAGTCGTAAACCACTTTACGGGTCGTAGAGGGGTATCATAGACCTAAAGTCCAGTTTTCTAGAAAGCACTTTAAGATACCCCAACTATGGGCCAGGGAATGCAATACGGCCCGAAAACCTGTTCATGAGGCGTGCCGACTCAGCTATCTTGTTTTGTTTAGGACTTCTATTTTAAATATTATAAATATGTTTTTTAGTTTATTTTTCATATAGCACATAGAGAGCTCGACAGTTAAAGAGGAAAAATAGTAGAGGTAACATCGGAGAGGTTCGAGAAACATTAGTACTTTGATTTGACCTTTAATCTTTTGATTCTCTTTAAAGTTTGGTTTTTCTTTTTCTTAATTTAATTGTGTAAGTGCTCTATTATGTTATTCCAATTCATAAGTTATGCATCTACACAAAGCATAAGTAGTTAAATCCACAACTAGGGTTGTGGGATCTATGAAGAACTGACAAGGTAAAATTGGATAATTCATAATTTTGGAAAGCATGCATGCGTATATTTATTAACTCTCTTCGTTTTGCATATTTTCTGATGGTAGCCAACATTAGAATCCGCTTAGTGTTACTGACTGGACCAAGGTATAGGACAAGAGATTAATTAAAACGATTCAATTGATGTGTTCTCATCTAATCAACTGAACCAGGCCAACAGGAGGTTGTGCTGGGACTAATAGGTAAGGGTTAATAATGCACACTACGGAAATAGGCCATGTCACATAGTGTAATTCACCTTTTGCCTGGACTAAAGGGTTTGGTGAACTTAACTTACCATCCTGCATACTACACACTAGAAAGGAATTATGTTATCCAGCGATACTAAGTTAGGGACTCATGGGGAACCCAATACCCTAGTTTCTTTCCGTATTGAGTTAACTCCTGTGTTAGTTAGGTTTACTTTTCTACATATTATTGCAACCCCCGCCACTACTTAGAAAACCAAGTTGGTTAATCACTCAAATTGCATTAATTGAATTCCCTTAAGTCTATATATTCCCTTGGGTTCGACCCTAACCTTTGTTAGGTTCTATGTAATAACCCCAAAAAGTGCCCAAAAATCTGCCTCGGTAGTGCCCTATTCATTCCATATATCTCAAAATTTGTGTGCTCTATCAAAAATCTGACTTAATATTCCTTTTAAATGGGTCATTCTGAGTGGAAATTGTGTCTAACCCTGATTTAAGAGCAAGCACTTAGCAAATTATTTTTTTCAAGTGATGATTTCCAATGAGCTTTTCACTCCTCTGCCACGACATGCCAAGGGGGCGCATACTAGTGTTAATTTAACCCAGTTTTGACTTCGGTCAATGACTTTTAAGACATGAGCCTAAGTGTTTCCAAACGTGAAAATACCTATACTTGGCAATTTGTCACCCTCATATCATTCTAAACATTCCCCAATACTCATTCAAACAATTAGCCAAATATTTTACTTCTAAACTCATGTCTTAAAACCCCTTCCAGATACCAAGGATTACACTCAAGCTTCAAGTCTCCTTATCCAACCTTCATCAAGTTCATCTCCAAAGTTAAGGTATGTTGGTTTCTTTCATGGGTTCCTTTCACCCATGATATCCAAGCTTCCATTTACCTAAATTTGCATGATTTGAAGATGATTTACAATGGTGTAATGACCCTAAAGGTCATTTTTGGTATTTTCAGACAAATTACTATGTTTCTTGCTCTTCTTAAAAATTATCTTGACTCATTATTGGCTAATGCTAAAAGTCATATTTTGAAAGTACGGTGATAAGCTTGAGTTTTGCAAATGAAAGAGTTTTTAAAGGCTTAAGTTGGAAAATTTGAGTTTTCTGGAATGTTTAAGTTTCAATTGTCAGATCATGATTTTGTCGATTCCATCAACTCCTAAATGCTGAATATGGTCTAGGGGAACTTGCAGAACTTAATTTGGAGTTTAAGATAAAGATTTTAGGTTAGAAGTTGCATTTTAGTTGTTACCGAAGCCAAAGTTTGACTTCGGTCAATAGTCGCGGTTCAGAAGCTCAAATTGAAATTATGAAAATTTCAATAGTTCCATATGGTCAAATTAACTCTAGAAATGCTTCCACTATAATTTTTAGAGCTTCTGACATTTCTAAGATACACATCCAAGCTTCTGACATTCCTAAGATAGTTTTTCGGATGAGGTGTGGGCACTATAAGTCGCTTGTGATGTCCTTTGCGACAACCAGTGCCCTAGCCGCATTTAGGGGGTTGATGAATGGTGTATTCCAACTATGTTTGGGCACCTTGTTTTTGTTTTCATCGATGATATATTGGATCCCTCCAATGTCAAAGAGGATCATAAACGACACTTGAAGGTTGTGCTTCAACGGCTTAGAGGGGAGAGGTTATGTTCCAAGTTTTATTTCAAATTTGAGTTTAAGTTGAGTTCAGTGGCATGATATTCATTGTATGGTGGGCCTAGCTGGTTATTACAAGTGACTTATTCTTCTCTTCTATAGCAACCCCATTGATCAGGCTTACCTAAAAGAATACTCTGTTCTTGTGGTCGAAGAAGTGGGAGGACAGCTTTCGACAACTCAAATATTTGTTATCTACAGATCCAATTTTGACATTACTAGAGAATGGTGTTGATTTCACAGTCTGATGTGATGCACTTGGAGTTGGTTTGGGCAAGAGTTGGTGCAAATAGGGAAAAGTGGCAGCTTATGCTCTTAGGCAGTTGAAGGTTCATGAGAAGAACTATCCTACCCATTACTCGGAGCTAGAAGCAATTGTATTTGTATTGAATCTACATAGGCACTACCTATATACTGCATATAGTAACATCTTCACCGATCATCATAGTTTGTAATATATTTTCAGTAAGAAGGACCTGAATTGAGGAGGAGGAGGTGGATTGAGCGTCTAAAGGATTATGATGTGAATCTCTTATATCACCCGAGGAAGACCAATGTGGTATAGTATCGTTAGAGGAATGACTATGCTATTTGTGTAATAATTATGGATTTCCAGTTGTCATATCTGAAAATGAGGGTTGATTAGTATGGATAGAGGATGACATTGTGCTCATTGAAATCAGGATCTCTACTCAGTATTTTTGGAGTGGATATGTAAGACAAATGACTATAACACAACTTCTATGAGGGTGTCTATGTCTATTTGGCTGGACTATGGGTTATGCTACTTCTGCCACCCATCTTGTCTGTGGAAGAAGGTATATTGTTTTGGTAAGAGATGAAACTAATTCAATTATGTGTGATAGCCATTCAACGAGACAAAAGTGTTAACTATTCAAGCATGAACTTCTTAGAGAATACGACGCATTCTAGTGGTGAATCTGGTGGGACTTCTAATATGATACTAGTACTATACAAGGACAGACACATTGATCATTGAGAGCGGACACTAGTTACTAAGGAGTTATCAGCTATTGCACTTACTCAGGTAGTGGAGTGTGACATTATCGTCATATTTAAGGGGAATCAATTGGTTGTTACTGTAGATGCTTGGGTTTGAAATTGGTTATAAGGAAAGTTATAATGCTGAATTTTAGAATGGGAATTAATATGTGTAAGTGAGGATTTTATTCCAGAGACCTCTATGGGGACTGGTGACTCCATTGTGAGCCAAGAGGAGCCCGTCATTATCAAGATAACAAGTATATGGACTAGTAAGGTTTCAACAAGTTCACTTGTATAAATGCAAATGGAAATGATAATGAGAAAATGCATGTGGATGATTGATTGAGTTAGTAAATTTTGCTGGTATGACTTGGGATTGGGCTACCATATTAATTATAGGTGCAGTTATGTTGTGTGGCATGAATTTAGTTACCTTGTTCGACATATGGCAAGATAGTATCAGTGGAGCTAATAAATATTCGGTAAAGTATGCGAGAGAAGTCTACAGGGGTTGGCTCGAGTGTGAGAATGAGTTTCTTTATGGTGTTTGATTCAGTAACTAGTATGACTTGGATTGAAAATATAGATACAAAAAGGTTTATGAGAAAGCAATTATGAACAGTAGGGTATGCAATCCCTAAAGATCTTCACGATGTGTGTTAATCAAGATTGAGAAAGAATCAATTGCATAGTGTGAATCAGGATCCAGGATTGCATGGTACATTTACAATAGTTGATTCTGTCAAGGTACGGATTAGTCAGGCAATAAAATGATTGGTTATGTTTATTACTGAGCATTTTGAAGGGGTTTGTGCATGACTTCAATTATGGATTCTGTTACTTTTGATGGTGAAGGGATTAAATGAAGTTCATTTGAGTAGTTTGGTGTAAAGTAAAAGGCAATCTGTTGTGCAAGTTTTTCTAAGAAATAATAGGAATAAATGAGTTAGGAGCGAGTACATAAGCTTTGGGAAAAAAGAATTTGAGCATCTAAGATTGGGCCATGAGTATGGGTTAAACATTCAGAAATCCTCACAGCATCTATGACAGATACAAGTTAAGAAAGATGAAGAAGATTAGACATTATAGATGGGCCCATGGTTCAGAGTTATAAATTGTATGAATTTTCGCTTTGAGTTTTGTGATAATGTGAGGTGGATTGAATCAACATCATGCTATGAAAGACTATCAACTTCTTTTTAGCAAGTTTGGTTTGGGTTGGAATGACAACTAATGATATGTAAGAATTTGATGGTTCATATTAGGTTGGATTGCTCAATCATAATAGGTGGCTCATGGAAGCATTACAGAAAGGACTTATGAGTTTGTGTGTGTCATTGATGACTTTGGATTGGATGGATACTATTTCATACATGGAGGTTAACGTAAACTATCATGATGGATTATGTTGGTACTTAGTGATAAATGGAGGTTATGTGCTCATGGTATATAGAATTCCTTAGGTGGTCAAGAATTTCTTAAGTTTGACATGAGGGAAGAAGTGTTAGTGTGGATGTTGGGGTATTTTTCTCTTTGAAGAGTTATATCTAGTTAATGTTGATTTTTTTTAATTAAATAGATACGAATCATGAATGGGGAGCCATACTTGATTCAGCTACAGCTCTAACATCCGGGTAGTATTATTTGAGGCTTTATAAATTTGGGAGTGTCATTCACTAGTTGTCAGATTTAATTAAATTCTCTCTTACGATATATTGCCAAAGTATTAGAATTGCGTAACTTAAGTTCAGGCAAGATTATGTTAAGGAAATGGAACTTGGATGAAGTTTGAGATGGTTGGCATACAGCAATTGGCAATTATTATTCAAGTTTGGTTCATTGGCTAGCCTCTGACTTGGTAGTACTCTTGCAGGACAAATTTCATGTTGATTCATAAGTACGATTCTACTAGTGTGTTTTGATGTAATGAATCTTAGAAATAAGGTTACTCGGAAGCAATTAATGACTTTGAGAAGGATATGTCAGGCTATTGGTTACTTCTAGTGAGGAACCTCTCATTGCTTATGTTCGAGGACGAACATGATTTTTTTAGCGGTGAGTGTCGTAATAACCCTGAAGGCAATTTTTGGTATTTTCAGCCAAATTACTTTTTTTGCCCTTCTTAAAAATTGCCTTGACTCGTTATTAGCTAATGCTAAAATTCAGATTTCGAAAGTATGGTGATAAGCTTGAGTTTTGCAAATGAAAGAGCTTTTAAAGGCTTAAGTTGGAAAATTTGAATTTTCTCGCCATTTTAAGTTTCAGTTGTCAGATCATGATTTTGTCAACTCCATCAACTCCGGAATGTCGAATATGGTCTAGGGGAACATGTAGAACTTAATTTGGAGTTAAGATGAACATCTTAGGTCAGAAGTTGCATTTTAGTTGTTATTAGAGCCAAAGTTTGACTTCGGTCAACAGTCGGGGTTTCGGAAGCTCGAATTGGAATTCTGAAAATTTCAATAGTTTCAGATGGTCAAATTAATGCTACAAATTATTTCACTGCAATTTTTAGCACTTATGAGAATATTTTGAGTTTTTGAGTCCAAAACTAGTTTAAATGAGCTTTCTTGGGTTTTGGACCAAGTAGGCCTTAATTGCAAATTTTGATATTTCCATTGGATCCGGAACATTAAGTTTTGGGCTAGGAGGAGCTTGCGTTCAGTTCCTGGAGATTCCGAGTGTGTTTTGACCCCCTTGGTAGTTTTTTATATTAGGAAATGGGACCCACATTGGGATAAAATGACCTCTTATGAGATTTTTGACCACATCATTGAGTCTGAAATGTCATTTCCGATCAGATTTCATATATGATTCTATTTTTTCAACTTTGGATGAGGATGGAGCATCGAATTTAAGTTCAAGAGGTTGCTGAAAATGCTGAAATGGGCAGATGATGTGGCCCAATAAGGTCCTGCCATGTGGCAGACTCGGTTCCCAACCCTTAAAGCTGCAGAATTTGCATATCGTTGCAATTTTTTTCCTAAACTTCAACCAACATTTTCTCTCTCAATTTTTATCGAATTTGAGCGATTCAAAAGGCTAAATTATATATTTTTCCAAGAAGAAAACCATGGGAGTTTCTGAAATTAATTTTGGTGCATCGTTTGAGGAAAAATTCCTGATCTTGCTACTACATTTTTAATATATTTCAAAAACTGTAACATGCGATTTCTTTGTCATATTAGCTCCATTTTTAATTCGTTTTTACTGTTGAATTCCTTATCACTTGGGGAACATTATTCATTTATAAAGTTGAAGATTCCGGCGGTAACGATGAAATTTTTTGACCGTTTTACCCTCTTCACCAGAATTAATTGATTTTAGTGTTATTAGATTAATTATATAATTATGATGCTACATTTGAATAAATCTTGTTTAATTGGAGTGTCATAGAAAGGAAAAAGTTTCAGAATTAACGTGGTATGAGACTTTATATAAGGCAAATGAATTTCTTAACCTTTGTTAAGTATATAGAATCTTATGCTTCTTGTGTGAGGTGTTGAGAATGAATTTGAGGTATTGAGTTAGTGTTGATGTTGTACCGAACTATGTCGTTGTGAACTATGCATTGTATTAAAATAAGTCATTTTCTCATTATTGTGTAAACATGCCTATTTTCATAGACTTTTGTGACAAGTATTCTGTGGACTGAAAAAGAATGAGAATTAAAAAGGATGTACCATATTCGAGGGACGTATTGCACGCTGTGACAATACTATGATTCGAGGGTCGTATCGCATGCCGCAACGGATACTATGATTCGATGGTCGTATTGCATGCATGATGGATACTATGATTTGAGGGTAATGTTGCACACCACGAAGGATACTATGATTCGAAGGTCGTGTCGCACACCGCTACGGATACTATGATTTGAGGGTCGTGGGTTGTGTCGCACGTCGTGACAGATGCATGAGCTAGAAGTCCCTCATGGGTCCCGGACTGTGAGACAGTGAGTGTGTATCACTAGGACGAACATGCATCATTTTATTTGACATTACATTGCATTGCATTACACCTCATTATCATTTATAAACATGTGAGTGCTTTTACTGAAACTTGTGATAGATGCACTTGATCCCTGTTATTGTTTATATATAATAGTTGGTGTGGTTATTGAGCTATATGCTATGTACATTGTAAACTGTTAGGCTGGGCTAATTTTATGCAGGTTTTAGTTGTGGGGATTTGGTTGAAGTGTTGCGGGTACCTGTATTCTATATTACTTAATTTTGCATTTAGTAGTTCACTTGCTGAGTACCGTGTGTTTTGTACTCACCCCTTGCTACATTTTGTACAATGTGAGCCTGATCTCTCTTGTCAGACTTTTCTCATTTAGGATCGAGCTTCTGGATTATTCTTAAGGTAGTTGCTTATGTCTTCAACAAACCTTCAAGGAATCCATTATTATGTTATGTGTTATTTGAGAACTAGACATTTGAGACGTATATTTTATTTGAGAATTCTATATTTAGAGGCTTGTATATGTGACACAAGTCCTTGGGATACTTGTAGTTTGGCATTCATATGATTAACTGTTGTATTAGTCTATTCATCTTCTGTAATTATTGTTATGTTTGGATTAGTAAGTGTTAGGCTGACTCGCCTTGGTGGGTTAGGTGAGTGTCATCACGCCTGTATTTTGGGTCGTGACAAATAGATCTTAATTATTATGAAAATCATTGCACACTATGTTGGGTTTATGAAGTTGTGATTGTTTTTCTATGTTTTGAGCTATGAAACCAAGGTTTATTGTAAGATTTGTTGAAGGGTTTGAGGTATATTGCTTAAGGGTGTTACCAATTGTTTATTTAAGGTTTTAATTTAATTTTTCAGCATGATTTTCACTCTTGAATTTCATGATTTTACAATACCACTATACACCCTCTAAGTTTTTGATAAAATATCTGGTTATGGTTTCTTGAGGAATTGAAGGTCCAATGCTTGTTTTATGAGTTGAATGACTATATGATGATGATATGATGATGAAATGATGATGAAATAAATGTATGTATATGGTATTCTCTATATGGTAATGGAATATGACCATGCCCTACTCGGGGGTTGCACGTCGGGTAACCTTATTAGGGGTTTGTACCCATCAACCTATTAGGGGGTTTGTACTCTGGCACCACGGGTGCTAGGATGCGATGATCCACCAACCTTGTTTGGGGTTTGTACCCATCAACCTGTCTTCGATTTGTACTCCGGCACCATGGATGGTAAGGTGCGATGATCCACCAACCTATTGATAGGGTTTGTACCTCAATCACCAGGGGTAGTAGGGTGTGATGATCCACCAATAGTTTAATGGTCTCTTCTTGCACATATGTTATATCCTATGCAATCATGTTTTGCTTAAGCGTTAATCATACATGCCATATTGTTACTATGCTAGCTATTATTTATTTCTATTCATTTTGACTATTATGCCTGTCTCTTGTTGCATTCCATCCTACATACTTAGTACATTCAAACATACTAATGCATACTCTATGCCTACATGATGTCACCATGTAGGAACCGGAGCACCACTTGATCATCCTCCTCCTCCACGTGACTAGTTCGATTGTCTCTCACGCTTGTGGTGAGTCCTCCATTTCAGAGAGGTTGCTTATGATCCTTTTCTATGTGCTAAGGCTATTTTTCTTTTATATTATGTATTGACTATGAGGGTGAGTCCAGTTGCTTATCGTGGCCCCTTCTCTTATTTACGTAATAGAGGTGGCTTTGGACATGTTATGTATTTATGCTTAAGCCCCGACTCTGTTGTTTCCTTGTTGTTACATTATGGAAGCTTATCCTTTTTCTCAATTTCCCTTATTTATGCTTTCCTATTATTGTCAGTTTAGTTACTTTGGCAACCAAGTATGTGTAATGATATGGTATGAAGCTTGTTTAGGGTCCCTTCGGATTTCCCATTCGCCGGTCACTTCTAGGTCATAGGCTTGGGTCATGACAAAAATGGTATCATAGCACTAGGTTGTTAGATCCTCAGAGTCCAACACACCGTGTTTATTAGAGTCTTATTCATGGTTGTGGTGCACAACTATAAGTAGGAGGCTATGAGACGTTTTAGCAAATGTTTCCCTTCTTCATGTTCTAAGTCATGCTATAGAGTTGAAGTAAGCTTTCCTCCCCTAACGTTTGTCCTTTGCAATGCTAAATCATACCTTACACAAGGGGAAGATGATCCCGCACGCCTAAGAGCAACCGACCAATAGAAAGCTTAGGGATGCTCTCACCTTGCTTGCACAAGTGGTGGCTAATCAATGCAATCAAGGGGCCTAAGCCACTTATGCTCCTACACCGGCCTCTCGGGTGAGAGACTTCATCAAAATGAATCCCCCCGAATTCCACGGGTCAAGGGTGAGTTAGGACCCTCAAGAATTGTTAACGGGGTTTACAAGATTTTGTCTATCATGGTTATGAGGTTAGAGGTAAGGCAGAGTTGGTGGCCTACAAACTCAAAGGGGTGGCTTAAATATGGTACAACCAATGGAAAGAAGAGAAGGGAGTCAACTATGCGGTGCGTTGGGAGGATTTGAAGGTGGCCTTCCTTAATCGGTTCTTCCCCCTTGAACTTACGGAAGCTAAGTTGGTGGAATTTATGAATTTGAGACAAGGTTCCATGAGTGTGAGGGAGGATGCCCTCAAGTTCAACCAACTTTTGAAATATGCTCCATATTTAGTGGCCAACTCAAGATCTAGGATGAACAAATTTGTGATGTATGTGTCTGACTTGGTTAATGAGAAGTGTCGGTCCACCATGTTGATTAGTGACATGGGTTTGTCACATTTGATGACCTATGCCAAGCAAAGGGAAGGGTAGAAATTGAGGAATAGGAGAGGTCATGAGGCTAAGAGGGCCCGTTTCGACAGTAAGTTCCAAAAGGATGGCCAAATCCACCAAGGCCAAGGGTCCTCTCATGCTTCTAATAGGGGATTTGCCAATGACTTCTCAAGGCCCCAAGGTGTTGGTCTTGTGGTTCCTAATGAGGTGTGTCCTAGGTGTGGCAAGGGTCATAAGGGCCCATGCTTGCAAGATACTAATGCATGCTTTAATTGTGAGGCAGTGGGTCACAAAAAGGTGGTTTACCCTCGAAATCGCAAAAGGGAAAAGACGTTCATCCACAAGGTGCTAATACAGTTCCTTTGGGGAAAGGTGGTTGAAAAGATGGTGCCCTAAGGAATAATCGATTTTATGCTTTGCATGGAGGGCAAGAGGTGGATGAGGTCCCCGATGCCATTATCGGTATGTTGAAAATCTTTAATTTTGATGTGTATAAATTGATTGATCCGGGTGCCACTCTTTCTTTTGTTACCTCCTTTGTTGCTAAAAAGTTCCATGTTGACCCCGAGTTGTTGCATGAGTCATATGAGGTGCCTATTCCTATTTGTGCATCTATTGTTGCTAGAAATGTTTATAGGAGTTGTCCTATTTGCATCTTGCATAAAATATTGCCTTGTGATCTTGTTGAGTTTGAAATGGTTGATTTTGATATTATTTTTGGGATGGATTGGTTGCATGCATACTATGCTTTTGTTGATTGTAGAAACCGTAGGGTCAAATTCCAATTTTCAAATGAACCTATCCTTGAGTGGGAGAGTCAAGATGTGGTGGTCAAGGGTAGATTCATCTCTTGCATTAAAGCCCGTAAGTTGATCTCTAAGGGGTATCTTTACCATCTTGTAAGGGTTAGGAACGTGGAGTCTAAAGTCCTTCCCATAGAGTCGGTTCCGATTGTAAATGAGTTTCATGTCTTCCCAAATGATCTTCCCGGTGTTCCTCCCGAAAGGGGAATAGACTTTGGCATAGACCTCCTCCCCAATACTTAACTCATATCTATTCTCCCTTAGCATATGGCCCCGGAGGTGTTAAAGGAGTTGAAGGAACAATTGAGGGACATATAGGAGAAGGGGTTAATTAGGCCTAGCCAATTACCTTGGGGTGCACCGGTGTTGTTTGTGAAAAAGATGATGGGTCCCTTAGGATGTGTATTAATTACCGGCAACTCAATAGGGTCACCATCAAGAGTAGATATCCTTTTGCAAAGATTGATGATTTCTCTGAATAATTGCAAGGGGCTAGCCATTTCTGTAAGATTGATCTTCAGTGCGGTATCATCAAGTAAAGGTAAGGGAGTGTGACATTCCCATGATGGCCTTCTGGACTAGGTATGGACATTATGAATTTGTGGTGATGTCTTTTAGGTTAACCAATGCACCAACCATCTTTCTGGACCTAATGAATAGGGTCTTTAAACCCTACCTTGATTCCATTGTTGTGGTCTTCTTTGATGATATTTTGATCTATTCTCGTGGTGAGGAGGAGCATAGGGCTCATTTGATGGTTGTGTTGCAAAGACTGAGGAAGGAGAAATTGCATGCTAAATATAAAAAGTTTGAATTTTGGTTGAGAGAGGTTGCCTTCTTAGGACATGTGGTGTCAAGGGATGGTATAAAGGTCGATCCTTAGAAGACCTATGTGATTAGAAATTGGCCTAGACCATTGACCCCATTGGACATTACGAGCTTCTAGGGCATAGTGGGCTATTATCAGAGGTTTGTGAATGGGTTCTCTTTTATCGCTTCTCCAATAAAAAATTGTCTCAAAAGAAGGCTAAGTTTGTGGGGACGGATGAATGTGATAGGAGCTTCCAAACCTTGAAAGTTAAATTTGTGACTGCTCCTATATTATCATTACCGAATATGCTTGAGGCATTTGTTTTGTATTGTGATGCTTCCCGGGTTGGTTTGGGTTGTGTGTTGGTCCAAAATGGTAAGGTCATAGCCTATCTTATAGACAACTCAAAGTGCATGAAAAGAACTATCCTACTCATGATCTTGAATTAGTCATGGTGGTGTTTTCTTTGAAGATTTAGCATCATTATTTGTACGGGATTCATGTTGATGTGTTCACCGATCATAAGAGCCTCCAATATGTCTTCACTAAAAAAGATCTCAACTAGAAACAAAGATGGTGGCTAAAACTTCTTAATGACTATGATATGAGTGTGCATTACCATCCCAGTAAGGCAAATATGGCAGCAGATGCTTTAAGTAAGCTTTCTATAGGGAGCCTAGCTTATATTGATGGTGGTGATAAAGAGGTGGCTAGACAGGTGCATCGGTTTGCTAGGTTGGAGGTTAGGTTGGAAGAGGTTGGTAATAGAGGTGTGGTTGTTGTTGATGGTTCTAAGTCTTCTTTGGTTTATGAGGTGATTGAAAAGCAAGATTTTGATCCCTCCTTGTTAGAATTGAAGGCCTTGCTAAAAGAGGGAAAGGTGGAGGTTTTCTCCCAAGGGAGAGATGGTGCCCTTATACCAAGGTAGGTTGTGTGTACCTTGTGTCGATGGGTTGAGAGAAAAGATCATTGATAAGGCCCATAATTCTTCTTATTCTATCCACCCTGATTCCACCAAGATATATAAGGACTTGAGGGAGGTTTATTGGTGGGGAGGCATGAAGAGGGACATTGCCAAATTCATTTTCTATCATCATAGTTGTCAATAAGTCAAAGCTAAACATCAAAGGCCAGGTGGCTTAATCCAAGACATTGAGGTTCCTACTTGGAAGTATGAAGAGATAAATATGGATTTTTTGGTTGGGTTGCCCAAGACTAGAAAGCATTTTGATTCCATTTGGGTTGTGGTTGATAGAATGACAAAATTGACTCACTTTTTACCGGTTAAGACCATATATATGGATGAAGATTATGCAAGGTTTTACATTCATGACTTGGTAAGGTTGCATGGGGTTCTTTTGTTCATCACTCAGATCATGGGCACAATTCACTTTAGACTTTTGGAGGTCCTTTCAAAGCGGTCTTGGTACAAGAGTTAAGCTTAGTACGGCGATCCACCATCAAACGTATGGACAAGCTGAAAGGACTATCCAAACCCTTGAGGATATTCTTAGAGCATGTGTGTTGGAGCTTAAAGGTAGTTGGGATGACTTCTTCTATTGATTGAGTTTGCTACAACAATAGCTATCATTCTAGCATCAGTATGTCTCCTTTTGAGGCTCTCTATGGTAGACCATGTAGATCATCGGTGGGGTATTTTGAGGTTGGTGAGGTGACCTTGTTAGGACCAGATCTGGTTATGGTGGGTCTTGAGAAGGTTAGGATGATTAGAGAAAGGTTGAAGGCAGCCCAAAGTCGCCAAAAGTCCTATGCCGATGTTAGGAGAAGGTATCTTGAATTCAAAGTTGGTGATTGGGTTTATTTGAAGGTAAAAACCATGAAGAGTGTGGTTTATTTTGGTAAGAAGGGCAAGTTGAGGCCATGATTTGTGGGTCCTTATAGGGTGATGGGAGGGGTTGGCAAGGTAGCTTATGAGTTGGAATTGCCTAGAGAAATGGATTTGGTTCATCCAGTGTTTCATGTGTCCAAGTTGATGAAATGTGTGGGTGATCTAAATGCTATTATACCTCATGATATTGTGAGTGTTGTTGAAGATAATTCGACCTATGAAGAGGTTCCAGTTCGGATCTTGGATAGGCAAGTAAAGAGACAGAGAAACAAAGAGGTTGCTTCTGTTAAGGTCCTTTGGAGGAATCAACAAGTGAAAAGTGCTACTTGGGAGGCCGAAGAGGACATTCGAAAGGGATATCCTTATCTTTTCCACTCCACTCAAGCCTAAGGTATTGATCTAAGTCCTTAATTTGATCTCAAGTCTTAAGTTCATCCCTCATGTCATTGCATATGTTCATGTTTAAATTGACAAATTCGTGATGATATACATTTATGATGAGATATTTGAAATAATGTTTAAGAGCATTGTTGCATCTCTATGTGGGCTTAAATTATCATGTTTGCGTCTCTCATATACGTCTCTTTGACATTCGAAGATGAATGTTCCTAAGTGGAAGATATTGTAACGACCCCAAAAAGTGTCTGAAAATTGTCTCGGAAGTGCCCATATTCATACTTTCCATATATCTCAAAATCCATGCGGGATATTAAAAATCTGACTTCATATTCTTTTTCAGGGGGTCATTTTGAGTGGAAAATGAGTCTAACCCTAATTTAAGAGCAAACGATTAGTAATTTCATTTTTTCCAAGTGACGATTTCCAGTGAGCTTTTCGCGCCCCTGGCGCGACGCGCCAAAGGGAGTGCGCACTAGTGTTAATTTAAACTAGTTTTGACTTCGATCCAAGATTTTTATGTCTTAGGCCAAAGTGTTCCCAAACGTGAAAATACCAATACTTAGTCATTTTTCACCCTCATATCATTCTAAACATTCCCTAATACTGATTCAAAAACTTAGCCAAATATTTTACTCCTAAACTCAAGTCTCAAAACCCGTTCTGGATACAAAGGATTATATTCAAGCTTCAAGTCTCCATCTCTAATCTTCATCAAGTTCATCTCCAAAGCTAAGGTATGTGGGTTTCTTTCATGGGTTCCTTTCACCCATGATATCCAAGCTTTCTTTTACCTAACTTTGCATGATTTAAAGATGATTTACAATGGGTCTTAAATATTATGAAAATCACTGCACACTATGTTAGGGTTTATGAAGTTGTGACTAATTTGCTACGTTTTGAGTTATGAAACCGAGGTCTATTGTAAGATTTGATGAAGGGTTTTGATGTATATTGCTTGAGGGTGTTACCAAGTATCTATTGGAAGTTTTACATTGAATTTTCTAGAATGATTTCACTCTTGAATTGCATTGTCTTACGCAAGACCTACACACCCTCTTAAGTGTTTCATAAAATGTCCGGTTATGGTTTCTTGAGAAATTAAAGGTCCAACGCATGTATTATGAGTTGAATAACTATATGATGATTATATGATGATGAAATGAATGTATATGGTATTCTTTATATAGAGTTGGAATGTCACCATGCCCTACTCAGGGTTGCACAATGGGTAACCTTGTTGGGGGCTTGTAACCATCAACCTATAGAGGGCTTTGTGCTCCAGCACCACGGGTGGTAGGATGCGATGATCCACCAACCTTGTTGGGGGTTTGCAGCCATCAACCTATCGGGGAGTTTGTACTCCAGCACCACGGGTGGTAGTGTGTGACGATCTACCAACCTATTGACGGGGTTTGTACCTCAATCACCAGGGGTAGTAGGGTGTGATGATCCACCAATAGCTTAATGTCTCTTCTTGCACATATGATATGTCCTGTGTAATCATGTTTTACTTAAGCGTTAATCATACATGCCATATTGTTACTATGCTAGCTATTTTTTATCTCTATGCATTTTGACTATGATGCCTATCTCTTGTTACATTGCATCCTACATACTTAGTTCATTCAAACATACTAATTCATACTCTATGCCTACATAATGTCACCATGTAGGAACCAGAGCACCACTTGATCATCCTCCTCCTCCACGTGACTTGATCGATTTCTCTCAAGCTTGTGGTGAGTCCTCCATTCCAGGGAGGTTTGCTTATGATCATTTTCTATGTACTAAAACTAACTTTCTTTTATTTTATATATTGACTATGAGGGTAAGACCAGTTGCTTGTCGTGGCCCCTTCTCGTATTTATGTACTATAGGTGTTTTTGGACATGTTATGTATCTACGTCTAAGCCCCAACTCTATTGTTTTCTTGATGTTACGTTATGGAAGTTTGTCCTTAGTCTGAATTTCCCTTGTTTATGCTTTCCCATTATTCTTGTTTTAATTGCTTCTGCGAACAAGGATGTGTAATGATATGCTATGAGGCTTGTTTTGAGTCCCTTTGTTTTCCCCATTCATCGGTCACATCTAGGCCCTAGGCTTGGGTCGCAACATTTTATTTCTTGATAATGACCACTTTATCCTCAAAAATATGGTTTAAATTGGGCGAAATCACTTATCTCCATGATGGCGGGTTTGTAAAATTGTAGAAAGATATCCTAAATTAAGATAAGTGTGTGAAACCGGTAGGTAGAGTAACTAAGGTATTGTGTTCCCCATGATTCCCTAACTTGGCAATACCAGATAATTACATTCTTTTCTAGTGTTCAGTATGTTGAACAGTAAGCTAAGTTTACCAAACACTTTGATCCAGGCGAAAGGCAAATATCACTACGTGATTTGATTCATCCCCATAGTGTGACATTAGTAGACCTTACCTATTGTTCTAGTACAACCTCCCTTTGATCTAGTTTGGTTGATTAGACGAGAAAACATTAATCGAATCCTATTAATTAATTTCTTTTTCTATTCATTACTATGTTGATCCAGTCAGTAAACTAGGTGAGTTCTAATGTTGTCCACTGTTAAAAAGCAATCAAATCAAAGAGAATTAATTAATACATGCATGCACGCTTTCCAAAAATTATGAATTATCTGATTTTACCTTGTTAGTTCTTCATGGTTCTCATAATCCTAGTTATAGATTAAGCTATGCATGTTTATTGTAGATGCAAGAATCACAAGATAGAATAGCATAATTAAGCACTTACAAGAATGAAATTAAGAACAAGAAATTCAACCTCTTCAATGGAAATCACAAAGTATGAATTAAAATCACAAAAAAATTGTTTCAAGTATCTTTCCTAATGTTCGTCACATTTTCTCCTTGTTTTCTATTGTTCTCTCCTAAAAATAATCAAAAAAAACCTATTTATAGTATTTAAAATACAAAATAAAATCAAAATAAGGAGAACTAGATTCAACAGGTACTACGAGCATCTCTACGGGTCGTACACTACTAAAAATTGGGGTAAAAATGATGAAAAGAAAGCAAAGGATTACGTCACTTTTAAAAGCAATGGACTAAGGGACTCTGTCCATCACTTTCTTTATAAAATAATATTTTTAATTTTGTAATTACTATAAGCGACGGGCAACAATCATATGTCCGTCGCATATTTTTGCAAAATTTTTTGGAAAAATTACTTTTTTGTTTTATTTTTTTTATAATTTCTTCAGACAGCATGGCAATGTCCATTTCATACTTTTTAAAAAAATTAAAAATTATAATAATTCAATTGCCAAAATTAGAGTAAATATTAATGTTTTTTTTTAATTTTGCGATGGATAGTGTGGTAATGTCTGACGCTTATTTTTAAAAAAAACCATTATAAATTTAAAAAATTTAATATCCAAAATTAGATTAATTATCAAGTTTTTTTTTAATTTTACGACGGACAGTATGGCAATATCCGATACTTTTTTCTCAAAACAAAAATAATTTAAGAATAGATTTTAATTTTTAAAAATAGTATTTTTTTAAAAGGGGCGACGGACTCAGGGACCCTGCTTGTCACCCCCTAAATTTAATATACCCTCCCTAAAACCATTTTTCTTTTCATTTCAGTCGAAAAATTCCCTCTCTCTCTTAAAAAACCCTCCGATCATTGTGTCGCCCTCCGACATAGTGGCCACCGGCAGCAGTTCGTGTGCGCCGTCGTCCGCTGCCAAATCCACCCCACGTCGATAGTCATTCGTATACGCCCCCTCGCTCGCTCTCTCTTCTGTTTTTCTATTTTTTGATGTCTTAGCCAATATTTAGGGTTTTCAATTTTTTAGAACTATAAAATCTTGAATTGTTTGTTAGTTTAGTTTGCATATGTTGTAGACGTTGTTAAATTATAATATTGATTGTGAATTATAGAAGGAAGTTTATGTTTTTATTTTAGAGTTTAGTTTGAATTTGGTATTTTGAATTACTTTGTGATTTCTGGGTTCTCTTAGTTTGAATTAAAGTGTATTTGAAGTGATTAACATTGTTGGTTTGAATATTTAAGTGTGAATTTATGAATGAGTATATATTTTTGGATTCTAGTTTGAAAAGGGTTCTGAATTAGTTTGTGATTTGAGTTTTATTAGTTGGAATTAAAGTGTATTATATGAAGTTGTTAACATTATTGGTTTGAATATTTAAGTGTGAATTTGTGAATCCGTATTTTTGGTTTAACACCCATGAAATTACCAAAATACCCCTAGATGGAATCGTGCACATAACACATCTTCTGATGCTCCAATGGAAAATCCGAAATTGAGTTTACGATCAGTACGAAAAACTGAGTGGGAAAATGATCTTGACCTGATTTTAGAGCAACCGAGTCAAAAAATAATTTTTCTTAATTAAATCCGAAAACAGTGCTGGTGTGCACCCAAGGCGCGACACCTAAGGTGCGACGCGCCTAGGATGCAGACCAACACTTGTATTCTTTTCAAAATATTCCAACGGGATTGAAAATTCGATCAAAAGTGATTTACGAATATTTACACATAAAATGCATTTGACAAACTCGTTTTATGTGTATTTTCATACAAAATAGTTTTTCAACGCGTTTTAAGTTTTCAGTCAAAACTTTTACATGTTTGTGTCCTAGGCATGACGCAAACTAAGTTTTTTCGTGTAAAAAAGTTTTCTTTTATTTCGTGTGGAGCACTTTGATCAATCCCCACACCTCCTAGTCTTCATCCACAACCAATGTAAGTCGTTTTAGGTCTAGAAAGGATTTCTAAACCTATTCGAAACTTCCATATGCTAAAATTGAATTGGGGTTCTTGAGAGAAGAAGATAAGAGAAGCTAGGGTTCCGGAGGTTGAGATCAATTCCTTGCGAATTCAATTGTCTATCTCCCTATAGTTATGTAAGGCTACCTAAAATCTTATTTTCATGTCTAATCCATATTTACTATCAAGAATTCTAGTCAAGAGTCAAGTCAATTTCATTCCTATGATTTTATGGAGAAAATACATAACTTTATTATGAAATCCTTGTTGCTTTATCATTATCATGCTAAGAACTTCAACGGTGAGTACATCCTTTTAAATTCTTGAAATACTACTACAGTTACAAGAACCTCAACTAGAACAGAGAATTATTTTCCATTTTATGTTTTAGAATTACTCTATTGCCAAGATATGCTTTGCATGATAAGACATAATGTTCATAAAATTACGACTCTATGAAATTCAGGAAAGGTTATTAAGTTCCAGGTATGAGTTGATTAAAGAAACATATTAGCATGAGTTATACAAGTAGTCTATTTACTATACTGTCTTTTAAGTGTAGCATATCAGATTTAAAAGACCAGTTCAGACAGTTTAGGTATTTTTGCATTATTATTCATCATGCCTAAGTTTCAGAGTTTGAGAAGACATTATTAGTTTTAAGAAAAAAAACCCCAGTTTATAGAAAATATGTTGAGCCAAAGCTCCAAGCAGTATATTTTCAGTTTACCCTTAGAATGGGACATGTTTTCAAATATGAGCATTACAAAAGTTATTTTGGGAGTAATATTGAGCACCCATATGAGTGAGAATAATAATAATAACTTGAACTCATAAACTATATTGCCAGCGTAGGATAGTATTGTACCAAGGTACAACTCCTAACTTGCCATTAAGATGACATAGTTTTCGGATAGATCCACTCCCCTAGTTATCGTTTCTTACCTAGGTAAAATATGGGATGGCTTTGACAACGTGGGACAGAGTTGTATCATCACGAAGCTCAAAGCAGTGGTTGTTAGTTTGAGAACCTCCCCAAGCTAAAGTAAGATAGTTTCTGCATACAGATTTTCAGCATATGTTCTATTTTCAACATGTATTGCGTTACTACTTATGCTATCTTATTTTGAGACATGTTTTGGTTACCTTGAGTATAGTATCTTATCCTATTCTTGCATTTTGGTCATTTTACATACTGTACATTCTATATACTGATGCTTTTGGTACTGCATCTTTTCATGATGCAGATTCAGGTATCCATATGATAGCAAATAGTTAGTACGTCAACTTTCTAGAGGCAATTGGTGACACCTCTTTGTTTCTAGAGGACTCTAGTTAGTTTAAAGTTTATGTATTTTTTTGATAGTGAATTAGTTGTGGGTCTTGTTACGGAACCTATCTCAGTATAGTAGAGACTTCATGGAAAAGTTAGTCAGTCGGTCTAGTCTTTCCATCCAAACATTTTAAGTATTATTACAAATTGTATAAAAAGTTATTTTCAGACTTTTTATAAAGCTTGATTAGAGATTCTCTGAGTTTTTATTAAATATTTTAAAAGATTCATCTTGTAAAAATTCTACGTGCATGTAAAGTTTCCAGTTGAGTAAGTCAGCCAGGCCAAGGGTTCACTTGGGGACCAGCAATGGTTCTCGAGTGCCATTCACGTCTAAGGGGTAGACTCGGGGTGTGACAAACTTGGTATCAGAACACAGAGTTCAAGTTTCTTAGGATTTCTATGAAGTCGTGTCTGTAGGATCTTATATATGGTTGTGTGGGACCTACTTCTATAAATGGGAGACTATTTACATCTAAGAAAAGTGTCCCTTCTTTCACACTCTAGATCGTGCAATAAAGTTACTTTCTAAGAAACTTTTCTATATTCATGCGGTTGCTACATTCATTTGACTACCTCTCAAAATTAAGGTGCTTGGAACAGAAAATTACAGATCCTTATTATTAAGTTACCTTCAGATAAAGTATTCAGAAAGCAAAGAGACTACACTTGGTTTGAGATGAGCTGACTAGTCTGCTTAAGTTTAACTATCCAAAATAACGTACTCTTATTCATATGAATCATGTGTTTGAGCTAGAGCAAGACAAGATGTATATACAGACTTTGTTCCCTAAATTGTTCTGAAAATGTTATTCTTGAGAGAAAAGTTAAGTTATGCCTCTAAATACTCATAGTATCCTCTCCCCTTGAGAGAAGGTGATTGAAGGTCTTTTTAAACCATATGTGGTAGAATGATCCTAAAGCTAGAAATATGTAGAAATCACGAAGAGGGGAATGGTAACTTCTTGAAGTTAGTAGCTAAGAGTCATGTGGTGATAAGTCAAGTTCCTTATAAGGTTTTGTTAAATAGTAGTAAGTATTGTCTAGCTTCTATGATAAGGTAGAAGAAGAGTTGTTATTTTGTATGAGATGGTGCACACTGGAATATGAAAGAAGTTGATATTGAAGTTCTATGATGTTGAATATAAGAACAGAGAGCATAAAGTAGTAGATCTAAACTAGACTCATGATTTTGAAATGAGAGTCATATGAGATTTATAGAGTTATTCGCTCAGCTAGGTAAGAAGGTATAATGAATGAGTGGATATTATCTTAACTTATAAAAGATGATCGACTAAACTTAGACGGACCATGAGATAAAGATTTATTTCTTATCATGAGATTTAGTGATCTAACATTTCTTTACTTTATCTAGTAGTTTATAGTTAGTATAGTGAGTTTGTATGTATGTATATATGTATGTATATATATGAGAAGTGTGGTTAGTATTAAACCTTAAGCATGAACTTAAGTGAGTATCAGGAAAATAGGGGAAAGTAGGATGAGAATGACAATATTAGTTGGAGATTTGCTCAAGTACGCTTGGCATAGCATAAGCAAAAAATTAAGATATTGGCTTGAAAGAAGTGTGTGGTTACGAGTATGGCCAATGTGACAATTAGATGAATATAGTGAATTGAGGATAATTCATTAGGTTTAAAAAAAGGGCTAAAATGTATATCTAAGAAGGTCTATAACAGTGAAAGACTTTAAGTTTATGCCTTACAATGGTACCTAGATAATACATTGAGATGTTAATGTGGAGTAGGCTAATGTAGACATTCTCTACCACCCTTAAGAGTTATTCATAGAAAATGAGGAGTCCCCTGTTATAGTCCAAACTTTCTCTAGTCAAATCTAAGCGAACATTGAGTGTAGCGGACCAAAAAGTAAGATATTAGATCATAAGACATGGAAAGAGGCTATTATGCTAATAAGAGTAGCAAGAAATGGAAGATGCCTATAAAGATATATAAAAGAAAGTTAGAAGCTGGTATCTCAGAAGAAAGTTTTAGCAGCAGTTTCACCTCTTTAAAAGTAACAAGAGAATATAAGTAATTTGTACATAGTGGTGCTCCAATCATCTAGAGGGTTATACTTATAGCTTATCAAAAAGAATCAGTTCACAAACTTAGAGAGGTGACCTTTGAGCTAAAGGGGAGATGGTTAGGTAATAAATCAAAGTTGATCTTGAGCTTTTGATAGGGTTGACTTGATCAGAATAAGATATTGATGCTTTTCTATGTCATATATGTTCCTTCTACTTCATTGTGATGATACTTTATTCCTATCTTATGCAAGGGGACCATGCCCATGGTTCGAACTCATGTACTTCATGTTGTACGTGTTCATGTTCCACTCTTAACGTGAGAAGTGATAACTTCATTTAGCAATTCTGATCTTATCTCATGAACTAACAGTTTCCACCCTTATGTTACACAAGATAAGACTTGAGCTTCACAACATATACAGTTTCATAAACTTGTGATGAGCCCTAAAACACTAGTGGCATCATATTACGTTATGAATGTTCTCATATTAGCTTTCCTGAATGAATTGTGCTTATGATATTACACTTTAAGCCCTTCTAATAATTCCTACTTTTGGTATTAATAGTGATGTTCTTGATAGTAGATGGGTGTCACTTATAGTGATAGTTATAGTATGTTTATCCCATTTAAGTTTACTGGTAGATGAAAAAAAAAAAAGAAAGATGGGATTTCATTGTGTATAAGAAACTAGTAAGAGCAGATTGGTATGCCTCCTAATAGGAGTTAATAAGATTGTGGTTGTAAAGGTGCTATCATAAGTTTAAAGATTTTTAAGTAATGTTGACCTCTAAGAAGCTATAAAGTGATTTGAATGATAAGCTTGAATGTGTGATCGCCATTAATTTAGGGATAGTTGTAGGCTATCGATGACTTTTGGCAATGAATTCCAAATAGATGTATGGGAATAGTATTCTCTATAAGAAAGTCTCTATAGAAGTGTATAACATAATCCTTATGAATTAGATTGGTATAAGTATGACCACCTTACAGGTAGCACTTTGTGACATTGAGGTAGGCTTGAACATGATAAAAGTATTCAATAGACTTAGGTGTTGATGAGAGTTATAAGCTTCAGCTAATAAGTAGAATAACTCAAGATGAAGAGCATAGTTGGGGAGAGTGGCCGCACTGAAGGCTGACAGTTGGTTCTTTTAATACATGGCAGTTCCATCCATATATCAAGTCAATAGCATTGTTTTAGAGTTTTCAGAAATTTTGATGGAAGTGTTCGAGATGGTAACCTTTTTCTCAATATAGATTTGACGTCCATCAGCTAGTTGAGTTCCTACATTAAGTTGTTGTTTATCATTGAGTAGAATATTTGAGTATTGAGCATTGAGGTTATTGTATTCTATTTGTCCCATTTTTATGATGATGTTAGAGGTAACTTCTCACCTCTATCCTTGAGGTTGATAATTCCTTCAATTGTGTAGTGTTGCTTCTCTAAATTCTTGAGTAGATTTCGTGCCTTCAGTATTATTTGAGGACGAATGATCCCAAGGGGGAGATATTGTAACACCCATGAAATTATCGTAATACCCCTATAATGAAATTGTGCACATAACGTGTCTTCCCAGGCTCCAATGGAAAATCCAAGATCAAATTTACAATCAGTACGAAAACCTGAGTGGGAAAATAGCCTCAACTCGATTTTACAGCAATCAGGTCGAAAAATAATTTTTCGCAATTAAGTCCAAAAACAATGTTAGTGTGTGCCCAAGGCGCGACACGCCGGGGATGTGGACCAACACTTGTATTCTTTTCAAAAAATTTCTACGGGATCGAAAAGCGATATACAAAAATTTACACATAAGCGTAATTGACAAACTCGTTTTATGTGTATTTTCATACAAAAATAGTTTTTCAATGCGTTTTAAGTTTTCAGTCAAAAATTATACATATGTGCATCCTAAGCGCAATGGAACTGAGTTTTTCGGGTCAAAAATTTTTCTTTTATTTCATGAGGGATATTTTGGTCAATCCCCACCTTCTTAGTCTTCATCCACGACTAATATAGTTTGTTTTAGGTCTAGAAAGGGTTTCTAAACCTATTCTAAACTTCCTTACGCTAAAATAGAGTTGGGGTTCTTGAGGAAGAGAAGCTAGGGTTCTAGAGGTTGAGGTCGGTCCCTTGCGAATTCGATTGTCTATCTCCTACCAGTTATGTAAGGCTACCTAAAATCTTATTTTCGTGTCTAATCTATATTTACTTTCAAGAATTCTAGTCAAGAGTCAAGTCAATTTCATTCTGTCATGATCCAAGCCTAGGCCCTAGACGTGACCGGCGAATGGGGAACCTGAAGGAACCCCAAATAAGCCTCATAACATATCATTACATATCCTTGGTCTTGGAAGCAATTAGAATGAAATAAGAGATAATTGTAAACAAGGGGAATTAGGACTAAGGGTAAATTTGCATATTATGAATGTCAAGAGACAATAGAATCAAAGCTCATAGTATAGATACATAACATGTCCAACAACACCTCCCCTAAATAGATAAGAGTGGGGGCTAAGACAAACCAACCGGGTTCACCCTCATAGTCAATACATAAGTCAAAGAGAGAAAGTATTAATACATGGCAAGAGATCATAAGTAACTTCCCTGGAATGGAGGACTTACCAACAAGTTTGATAGAATTCGTACTAGCCACGTGGAGGAGGAGGATGATCAAGTGGTACACCAGTTCCTACATAGTGACATCATGTAGGCATAGAGTATGTGTTAATATGTTTGAATGTACTAAGTATGTAGGATGCAATGCAATAAGAGATAGGCATCGTGATCAAAATGCATAGAGATAGACAATACCTAGCATAATAATAATATGACATGTATGATTAATACTTAAGTAAAACAAGTGTACATAGAACATAACATATGTGTAAGAAGAGACCATTAGACTATTGATGGATTGTAACACCCTACCACCCTTGGTGATTGAGGTACAAACACCATCAATAGGTTGGTGGATTGTCGCACCCTACCACCCGTGGTGTCGGAGTACAAACCCCCGATAGGTTGACGGGTACAAAGCTTCAACAAGGTTGATGGAGATGGATATTCACACCCTATCATTTGTGATACCGGAGTACAAACCCCTGATAAATTATCAAGGTACGGACTCCTTAAAGAGGTTACTCGGCACGCAACCCCCTAGTAGGGCAAAGGTCACATTCCAACACTATATAGAGAATACCATATACATACATTCATTTTGTCATAATCTCATCATCATTTCATTATCATTTAAACATCATTTCATCATCATATAGTCATTGAACTCATAAGATATGCATTGGACCTTTAATTCCTCAAGAATCCATAACAAAACATTTTATCAAACACTTAGAAGGTGTGTAGTACTAATGTAAAACCATGCAATTCGAGAGTGAAATCATGCTAGTAAATTCAATGTAGAACCTTCAATAGATACTTGGTAACACCCTCAATCAATATACATCAAAACCCTTCATCAAATCTTACGATTGACCTTATATTCATAGCTCAAAACATGGCAAAACAGTCACAATTTCATGAACCCCAACATAATGTGCAGTGATTTACATAATAATAAAGACCCACTTGCAAATTAACTTTACATTGTGCAAAATAGAGTAGGGGAAGCTTGGGTATCATGGGTGAAAGGAACCCACCAAAAAAACCCACATACCTTAGCTTTGGAGATAAACTTGATAAAGATTGAAGATGGAGACATGAAGCTTGAGAAGAACTTCTTAGATCCGGAGAGGGTTTTGAGACTATAGTTTAGGAGTAAAATATTTGGTTAAGTGTTTGAATGAGTATTGGGGAATGTTTAGAATGATATGAGGGTGAAAAATGGCTAAGTAAAGGTATTTTCATATTTGGAAACACTTAGCCTAAGACTTAAAAGTCTTGGACCAAAGTAAAAAACTGAACTAAAAAAATGCACTAGTGCGCGCCGTTGGACCGTCGCGCCAGGGGCGCGAAAAGCTCTCTAGAAATGAAATTTTGAAAAATTAAACTACTAATTATTTGCTCTTAAATTAGGGACAGGCCCATTTTCCACTCAAAATGATCCACTGAATAAGGATATGAAGTTGGATTTTCAATATCGCACATGGATTTTGACATATATGGAAATTACGATTTCAAGCACTTATGAGGCACATTTTCGGGCACTTTTGAGGTCATTTCATATTCCTATGATTTTATGGAGAAAATACAGAACTTTATTACGAAATCCTTGCTGTTTTAGCATTATCATGCTAAGAACTTCAGCGTTGAGTATATCCTTTTAAATTCTTGAAGTGTTACTATAGTTACAAGAACCCTAACTAGAATCGAGAATTATATTTCATATTATGTTTTACTATTACTCTATTGCCAAGATAAGCTTTGCATGATAAGAGATTATGTTCATACAATTATGACTCTATGAAATTCATTAAAGGTTATCCAGTTCAAGGTATGAGTTGATTAAAGAAACATATTAGCATGAGTTATACAAGTAGTATTTTTACTATACTATCTTTTGAGCATAGAATGTCAGATTTAAAGGAGCAGTTCAGACAGTTAAGGTATTTTTACATTATTATTCATCATGCATAAGTTTCAGAGTTTGAGAAGACATTATTAGTTTTAAGAAAGAAAACCCAATTTATAGAAAATATGTAGAGCCAAGGCTCCAAGAAGTATATTTTCAGTTTACCCCTAGAGTGGGACATGTTTTTAGATATGAGCATTGCAAAAGTTATTTTGGAGTAGTATTGAACATTGGTATGACTGAGAGTAATAATAATAACTTGAACTCTTAAACTACGTAGCTGGCGTAGGATAGGATTGTACCAAGGTACAACTCCTCACTTGCAACTAAGATGACCCAGTTTTCGGATAGATCCACTCCCCTAATTTTCGTTCCTTACCCTGGCAAAGTATGGGATGGCTCTGGCAGCGTGGGCAAGACGCTATATCATCACAAAGCTCATAGTTGTTGTTGTCGATTAGAGAAACTCCGCAAGTTAAAGTAAGCTAGTTTCGCATACAGACTTTTAGCATATCTTCTATTTTCTGAATACATTGCTTTACTACATGTGCTATCTTATTTTGAGACATGTTTTGGTTACCTTGAGTATAGTATCGTATACTATGTTTGCGTTTTAGCCATTTTACATCCCGTACTGTTACACCCCATATTTCTCAAAATTAAGGATAATTATGCAATTGGGAAATTTTGTTGTGGATGTCGTCTAATTTGAACTTAAGTATATTTCTGGAATATGATTAAAGTATCAAGTGAATTGACGTGTATAATTAAGTTTGAGTCGGAAGTCCTCGATTGGGTCAAAATAGAAAAGTTTGGGACCTAATTGGTC
>JAOTQR010022786.1:0-52869 GCA_025774065.1 Solanum ossicruentum
TCAATAAAACAGAGGAAACTCTGCCGAATTTTCTGTAAGATTGATAAGTAGTAAATGTGTTTTAGGATTTGGGTTAGTGTCTAATCGGCACTAGTCACGGCCCCGGGGTCGGGTCGTGACAACTTGTCGCTGTTTTGCTTTTTCAGGTCAACTTGACTAAACTTCAAAACTAAATTAAAGTAGCTAAATTTAATATTTAAAATATAAAATTTAAGTTAAATGGTTGAAACCTATATGAAAAATGTTATAAAGTGCAATCTTTCTCATATTAATATGGTTAAAAAAATATATCTTAAAATGTTGGTCAAAATTCATGTAGTTTGACCTCGATAAGTGAAATAGTGATAAGTAAAAAAGAATGGAGGAAGTATAAAGCAAACATATAACCTACCTCAATTGGTTTAGTATGAAAATATCCAACAGGAATAAACTTGTACTATAAAAGTATTTTATACATATGATGTGAGGTGCTTCAATAATCTTTACACTATAGAAATCTGTTTGACTACTTTAGTTGTATAGATTTGTTTGACTGAGTTATGTGCCAGTTCTCGATTTCACATGGAAGATTTTATTTTCAAATTCAAGTTAAATGTTCATATTGGTATTTTACTAATTCAAGTTCACGCATTGTAATCCATATATCGGATCGATCACCTCCAACATGATTTTTTTTCCATTTTCAGAACTCAAACTCAAGATCATTGATTAAGAATGAAAGATCTCAACTATTCCGCTACAATGCAAATTGATAATAATTGTATATTCAAAGTGTACTGTTCCAATTAAGTTTTACCGAACTGACTTATGCAATACAATACACTTACTTTAAACTCATACTCAGTCAATTCACTTCTCATGTTCTTTTATCAGCATGTTAAGATGTACATTTTCAAATTACAATTTATGTAATTTTTCTTTCGAACATCTGAATTGAAATTTAAATTTGAAGTAATTAGTCAAATTAACTCTCTTGAAGCGAAACGTGTTAAGTAAAAGTAAACGGGAGAGTATTGATAGTCAAGAAGAGGGGTGTGAAACGAAAATCATGACGCAGTTGACTAACTTTGATATATAGTCGACTAATTATGAGATGTAATATGCAGAGATAGAATAGTAAGAATTAAGAGCAAACAATTTTATACTGGTTTAGAACACAAATGTGGTGCCTACTTCCAGTCCCCATGGGTCAGAAAGGGTTCCGTCAAAGCTCAAGTGAATGAAGGGTTATATTTTGAGTTTTCCACTAAGCTTGATACGTAGATCAGATCCTCAACTTCTCTCAAGAAAGCCTAGTCTAGAAAGTCTAGATTTTTCTCTCGTCCTTTACAATTGTTCACACATGAAGAGTACAATATGTGTACAGAGTAGAAGAGTGGAGTTTCAACCTAGATTTTTTTTTTCTCAAGTGCAACTTTTTTCGATCTAAGAGAGTGGTAATATAGGTGGCTTCCAATATCAAGTCGTTATGGTTCCTTGATCCAAGAGATTTCTTCCAATCAAGGATATTGAGGATTCCTTTATTGGAATGTATCCAACTTGATTGGATGTCTTTCCTTCCTCCAATGATAACTTTTCTTCCTTTCCAGCGCTCCACTTGACTGGATATCTTTCCTTCTATGTCGGGACGTGATATGTGCTGATCGGAGATTTGGTCCCTTGAGATCAACCTTGTTATCCTATCTTCTTTTTTACTAGTAGCTCTAAGGATTATGCAGATCTCCCACTTATCTTTCCTTCTTGATTTTTCCTGTAAGTGAGATCATCAAAAGACATTAGATGCTAACAATCTCTCCCTTCTTTATGATGACATTTAATCTGGCTATATTGATACTTCCATGTGGAATTAGTTGACTCCACCTGTCTCTAAGCTTCTAGTGAGCATAGAGAGGGCTTCCCTAACTGCCTCACTTCTGTGTGGAGTCAGTCAACTCCCTTTGTTTTTAGGCTTTTACTGAACAAACGGAGCAAAGAACACAACAAAGAAAATAGAGCATGCAAAACACACTCTCATATAGCATGCAACAAACGCTCATATAGAAATTCATAATTCATATATACATATAAATTCTCCCCCCTTGGCAGAATCAAAAAGGAAAGTGTTAGATACATAAGTACAAACAAAGGACACTGTACTTTAGGGTCAGAAGAAGATAAGTCCGGGGAAATAGAGACCACGATATTACAAAACCCAAAAAAATTATCTAGACAAAAAAATAGAAATTTAGTGATGTCCAAGAAAGTATTTCAGAGTGTTGAGCACATTTTTACATAAGGTGTCATAAGATTTCTCAGAGTCCTTAGAAAAAGAGGAATAGGCATTCTAGATAGGGACAACAAGTTTATTGTTGGAGGCGTTGACTACTGTGTTCAGAGAGTCAACTTTCTTGATGAGTTTGTTGACAGATTGCAACCTTCCTTCTTGAGGTCTTCAACCTCCATACGCAACTTTCCCTAGTCAGTACTGGAGTCCTTGCTGAGTTGAAAAATTTTGGACAGAGTTTCTTGTATATCCTGCACAACATTGGTTAGAGAAAGAAGAAAGGCCTTAATGTTATCTGATGTCGCCTAAGTTACACCTCTTTTTTAGAGGATAAACCGATCGTTGTCAAGACATAAACCCTAACCAAGGTTAGGGTCAAACCCATAGGGAATACGTAGACTCAAGACAAATTTACCAATAAGCAATCCAAGTAGTGAACAAACTCAATTCCCGGAGGGGGGGGGTTCAAAATAAGTAATAAGAAAGTAAACTAAACTAAGTATCATGAGAGACAATCAATAATAGAGAGAAAATAGGGTATTTGTGTACTCCATGGTTCCCTAACTTAGTATTATCGGACAACCCAATTCTTGTCTAGTGTATAGCATGTAGGACGGTAATTTATGTTCACCAATCCCTTTGGTCAAAGGTGTGACATGAATTTCACTATGCGACTTGGTCCATCTCCATAGTGTGTAGTACTAACCATTACCTATAAGTCTTAGTACAACCTCCCTTTTTCCCAGTTCAGTTGATTAGATGAGAACACATCAATCGAATCCGGTTAGTCAACCTCTTTTCCTATTCATTACTACCTTAATCTAGTCAGTAACCCTAGGTGAGTTCTAATATTGGCCACCACTAGAAAACATGCAAAATGAAGAGAACTGATTAATACATGCATATACCCAATCCAAGAATTGTAAATTACTTTGGTTTACTATGTTAGTTTTTCATGGTTCCCACAACCCTAGTTGTGGATTTAGGCTACTCATGCTATGTGTAGATAAGAAATTATAAATTGAGAAAACATAATTAAACAGTTACACAATTGAATTGAAATCAAGCAAATCAAAGATTGAATATAAAATTTGCCAACAAGTGTTTTCTCACAATCTTCTCTCCCAAATATTGAGTTCTCCAAGTACAAACCCTAAAACTACTGAATAATGACGTCTTTTTTCTGTAAAATAGCCTGCAAGTACTATCTATAGTAATTATAATTAAGTCCTAAACAAAATAGAAAAACTGATCGACAAACTCCACGAATGGTCTATACGACTCGTAGCATCTTCTACGGCTCGTAGTCGGGTTAGTTAGCTCCAGGGATTCTAGACTTCTCTTTTACGACACAACTTTATGACTCGTAAACTGATCTACAACTTGCACTACATGTTCTTGGGCTTCAACTTCATCAAATTGTGCCTCACTGGAGATCTTCACGAAACCTATCTATATGACTCATAGAATGCTTTACGACACGTATGTAAATCTCGTTTATATGATCTTTAGAAATCATCCCTCACTGGAATTTGTCACAAGATATCCTCTACCACTCATAGAATGCTCCATGATCCGTAGAGGGTCTAGAAAATCATCAAAAATCAGCAATTTCTACAATTTTCTGCAAATCATAGCCAACCTATAATCCTGCAAATCTAAATACACAAACACATAAAACCCACAAATATTGCATTGAGAACATACAAAATCCTAATTTTTAAGCATCAAAAGTATTGTTTTATGACAGCACATGGACACCCTTAATTTAATATTGTTGCTTGTCCTCAAGCGACGACTCAATCTATATAGACAATAAAGTAACACACAGACCTCAACTTAATAGCATATATCACATACAATCCAAACTCAGATACCTACACTAGCTTTTGAAAACAGGATCAGATAGCTATTTAGCAAACCAATGCAAACTGGTGCATGTGACAGCACAACTATGACAACCAAGGGGTTATTAACAGTATACAGTCACTGAAAAAGTCAAATGCCAACAATACAATGCAAGTGCCCTCATAGGAAGAAGTCCCATATCAGGCACTCAATGATGATTTCATTTTTAACCTTGGGACTGTGCAAAAACATTCACTCTCATGAAAGTTATTCATGCATACTGACAAATACGATAGGCTTTCCCTTATACTCATGACTCAAACCTTCAACTAACTGGACTAGGCTCACTTTAGAAATTTCTAGGCTTGTAACATAGGCTCAGGGGGTTTTGGTATGATATTTTTTGATAATAGTGAATAAAGGCCCTCCTTGAAGCTGCATTTTTCTACACCTTTGCCCTACCAACTCTGTCATTTTCACCTTCTTCTATCTTTTTCCTTATTCAATCTTTTCCGAGTGCTTTCGTTTCATTTTTCAGCTTTTTGCCTTGTTGTCACACTTCATTATGCTTTTTAGCTCAATCAACAACTTTTATTTTTCTTGTATCCAGTACATGATTTTTCTTCTTTTTCTCCTTATTCCTAAGGGCTTTTAGCCTGTTTTAAAGTGCACAATATCTATCCTCCAAACCAGGGCCACTTTTGGTAGCACCCTCAACTTAGGCTCTTTGTCTTAGTCAGTGTTCACAGTGCTCAAGGACAGAATAGGGCCAAATTCAGGATTTTTCACCAGATAAGGGTAGGTTAATTAGGTGTTTAGAAATAATTTGTACATGTAAGACTCAAATATTTAGAACAAGGGATACATCATTATTTGTTTGGTTTGTTTTAGGCGAAAGTGGACTACTTCAAAATAAAGGCCTAAGATCCTTTTCTAATCCAATCTATTTACAATCTAACATAGAGTAACAGGGCAAGTTCTGAATTAGCACAAAATACATGAATCTAGCAAAATAAGCTCACTCTCTCATGACATTGCATACATTATCAACAAAAGACTCACAAATCATGCTTCTTATCTCAATTTACCCTCACTTATCAGAACAAATATTGTCAAACACCTAAATATGCATGGTTACTGTCTAACTACTAATCAAAATATTTTTGGTGGGTGTCATTTTTACAAGACAAAACATAAAAATATTCTAGATGCTACAAGTATTAGTACTATATGCTATAAAGATGTCTAAACATCCTAAATGTGTCGGTTCAACAGAAATTAAATATCCACAAGGAAAAAGAACATAGGCAAGAAAGCCTCGGGATAAAAAATTGGGGTAGTTTTATAAGCTATTTAGACTTCGCTGAGCCCCATAACTACCCACACCCTATCGAAAAAGATGTGCATTGTCCCCAATGCAAAAAATCAAGCAAAAATAGAATATAAGGGGTCAAAAACATACTTGGGTGCCTAAGCGCCGGTCTGCAGCTGAGTCTGGCCACCCTCTCCCTGCGGGGTACTTTGCTCAATGGTGGTACTCTATCCGGAGGGGCCAATACCCCTCAATTGATCCTCCTCTCAAGCTCGTTTTATCTCCTCATCATGCCTCGGCTCTCTTAAGGCACGCTCGAGATCTTTCTCCTATGACGTCCTCGCTCGTACATGTTTGTCCTCTGGGTCCTTATCTGTGTGAGATATCTTTTCGAGATAAGAATGAGTAGGATCATTGGGAGCAAATAAATCAACACCAGAGAGGTCGTCTTTGGTAGTGTAACTTGTGTCGCTAGTGATGCTGTCAAGTCATCCTTGAGCTGCTGGATCTTTATTTGTATGGATGACAAATCTGAAGGTCGAGCCTCGGCCAATCTCTTCTGTACCTTCTCCTCGAAGGCGTCAATAAGGCCATCCATGGCAGAATTATGATCTTGAATAGCAGCGACGACTGCAAATGCCTGTATCTAACCCTCTGAGTCTGAATAGCCTGCCAGACCCATAGCCTAATCTGCTGAAATAGCTGAGTCAAGTGGGCCTCAGTATTTGATAACCTATATGCCATGGCCTGAATAGAAGCAGCGGACACGTGGATCATGCCCGCTATAGTGCTATTGGCTTCTCATCAGCCTTCATCAGTCTAGGCTCCAAAGTGTGGTAGGCCTCTACCAATCGGTCCAGCTGGTGTAATATCCCCACCCTAGACTCTAAACAGAGTCTGTAGATCAAACACAGGTAAGGGATGGAGGTGGCTCTCTTCAGTGCAGCCTCATGCATCTGCTCGGTGATGAGGTAGACCCAATTACTGTCATAGCCAGCTAAGATGCTGGCAACTAATACTGCATGCTCCAGCATAAGAGTATTATCTTCCAAGGTCGGTCAAATGTGTAATCGAACAATAGCCCACCAAAATTTGGCAAGGGAGCTAAGCGAAGCCTTGATGATGGCTCCATATGGGTAGTGTCCTAAGAAGGTTCCAAACCTTGTTCTGCAATATACCCGACACCTATCTCAGTAATGTGGCTCGATGCTCAAGATCCTTCATAATAGGTGGGTTCTGAGCCTGACCCACCTTGTAATCAAACTCTATAGTGGATTTGGAGGCACGATACTTAGGACCAAAAAGCCTACAACAGATAGCCTTCTCTGATATGTCTATCCCTGACCCCTCACTCGTGTCTCTGTCAGCCTAGGTGAGTGAGAGGTTTCTTCCCCTTGGGAAGATAACACTAGATGGTAGTTATATAAGATGCATAGAACTGCCTCACCATAATTGGGGAGTACTGTCCAAGAGACTCTATCAGCCACTGAAGCCCGTATCGAGTCATCATGTTGTGGAGATCGAGGACACGACTAAGTCATCAGAAATCACCCATGGACTCCTTATAGATAGAACAAGTAGGCTTGCCCCGCTCTTTCAGATGCATGACCTCTAGTATATCACCTCCATGTCCTCGACACACCACCGGTTAGTATAGGCATCCAGTGCTGATAATGATGACAGTGCGATGGAGGACTTGACATTTGTTCCTTCCTCATAGCCCTCCTTAGAACTGGACTCCTCTCTAGATAGAGCCATCTATGGCATGATGCTCCCATCATTGCTTCCCTATTTAGATTGGGAAGGACTAGAAAACCGAAGCCTGAGGCTGCCCAGCTCTAGTAGCTGCTCTGGTTTGTGGTCGAGAAGCCTCTGCATCCGACTAGGCATCGAGTATCTCTAATGATCTGCTCAGCTGAGGGGTCCACTCAGTATCTGAAGGCTGAACATCCAAAGGCTCATCCCTGAGCTTTCTCCTTTGTGCCTTAATCTCAGCACTTCTACCTTTCAAGACCATAGTACCTGAAACATAGATATCAACGCACTATGGTTAGTCCCAAGAATCAAGAAATAGAATACAAAAAATTATCTAAGTGCAGCCGCAGAAGGGTTCTACAAAATCCCCTTTATTAGTCATAAAGTGCTCTCATAGACTAGTGGTTCAAACCAATTTTTTTACCAGAAAAGTCCATGAGACCAGGTATGACTCGTAAAGTGACTTATGAGTCGTAAACTGGGGTCATAGATAATTCCATTGAATAAAAAAAGTAAGGCAGAGACCTACAAGACCTATCTATGAGTTGTAAAGTGATCTACAACTCATAGAAAGTCTAGTTTGATGGATACTTAGAAACATCAAGCTTCTAGAACTTCACGCAAGGGGCAACTACGACTCGTAGACTGCTCTAAGGGTCGTAAAAGCCACTTATGGACCAGAAATTTTAGTCACTTTAGTTGCTAAGTCCATCACACGGACCCCAAAAGACAATATCAACAACTAATTCTATCAGCATCAAAGCAAGAAAACACATACTCAAATGATTAGCACACAACAACCAATACCCCCGATATGTTTGGGACATACACACCCCATCGAAACTATTAAGTATCAATTATCCTATCATTTCGACTATCCCTAATTCATTTAAGCTATCATGTACGTATGCCATTAATAATCATTTCACAATTATGAATCATTCAATATCATTCAATCACACATGATGGGTGATTCAATAGGCATAAATAAGTAGCATTCATAAGACCAAAATGCCCAATTCCAAAATCAATTAACAATTCAACTAAGGGAAACCTAATTTCATATAACAAAATTCAAATTCAATAAGGATTTTATGTTGAAGCACCATACAAATCATAAACCGCGCCAAAATCTTGATGTTGCCCAAGTTATACCTCCTTTTTAAGGATAAAGTGGTCATTATCAAGATATAAAACCTAACCAAGGTTAGGCTTGAATCTACAGGGAATACATAGACTCAAGACAAATTCAAATAAGCAATCCAAGTAGTTAACCAACTCAATTCCCCAAAGGAAGGGGGTTTGCAATAATCACTAAGAAAGTAAACTAAACTAAACTAACTATCATGAGAGACCATCAATAATAGAGAGAAACAACGGTATTGTGTTCCCCATGATTCCCTAACTTAGTATCACTAGATAACCCAATTCTTGTTTATGTATAGCATACACGATGGTAATTTATATTTACTAAGCCCTTTGGTCAAAGGTGAGAGGCGAATTGTATTATGTGACTTGGCCTATATCAATAATATGAAATAATAACTATTACCTATAAGTCCCAATACAACCTCCCTTTGGCCCAGTTAGGTTGACTAGATGAGTACACATCAATCGAATAGTGTTAGTCAATCTCTTTTCCTATTCATTACTACCTTGGTCCAGTTAGTAACACTAGGCGAGTTCTTATATTGGCCACCACTTGATAACATGCAAAATAAAGAGAATTGATTAATACATGCATATAGCAAATCCAAGAATTGTAAATTACCCAGGTTTACTTTATTAGTTCTTCATGGGGTCCCATAACCCTAGTTGTAGATTTAGCTACTCATGCTATATGTATATGAAGAAATTATGATCTGAGTAAACATAATTAAATACTTACACAATTGAATTGAAATTAAGCAAATCTGAGATTGATGAGAATCAAAAGATTGAAGATCAAATTTAATCACAAGTGTTTTCTCACAAATTTTCTCTCCCTAGTATTGAGTTCTCCAAGTACAAATCCTAAAAATACTGAATAATGATGTCCCTTTCTGAAAAATAACCTAAAAGTTCTTTTTATAGTAATTATAATTAAGTCCTAAATACAATAGAAAAACTGATCAACAAACTCTATGAAAGGTCTCTATGACTCGTAGTGTTTTCTACGGCTTGTAGTTAGGGTCTCGTAATCAGCTCCTATGATTTTGGACTTCTGTTCTATGACACAACTTTACAACTCATAAATTGATCTATGACTCATACTGCATGTTTATAGGTTTTGATTGTATCAATTTGTCCCTTACCGAAAATTTTCATGAAACCTATCCATAGGACTCGTAGAATGCTTTACGACTCGTATGTAAATCTCGTTGAGCTGATCTTCAGAAATCATCTCTCACTGGGATTTGTCACGAGACATCCTTTATGACTTGTATAATGCTCCATGATTCGCACAGGGTCTCATAAATCATGAAAAATAAATAACTTTTGGAATTTTTCCCCAATTCATAGCAAATCTATAATCCTGCAAATCTAAACACACAAACACATAAAACACACAAATATCATATTGAGAATACAAAAAATCTTAAGTTTAAGCATAAAAAGTATTGCATTTTGACAACACATCATTATCTACCTCCTTAGTGAAAAGGGCAACTGAGTCTGCAGAGATCTTAGTTGACTTGGGGGTTTCTGCCTTTCCCTTTACAAAACCCTTCTTATGTCATTTGCTATCGATAACAGTGCATCCCATGCTAGTAAAGGTTCGATGTGAGCCAAGATTTTGTGTTCAAAGTATAGGGATAGAGGACCAAAATCATGGTAATGAGGGCGTTCTTCAGAGAAGAACGCCTTTGTCTTCTCCAAGGAGACCTCAAAGTCTTTTGGCCAGTTTCTATTCATGTAGGGCATATCTCCAGAGAACTTACAATTGAATATTTCCTTGAAAAATTGATTATTAATGACAATACGAACCCATAGAACAAGGATTTCCAAGTCATTACCATTTTCAGCCTAGCAAAGATATGCATAGAACATCTGAATTGCTTCCTCATAATATTCTGTTCCATAGAGTCTCAAAAGGAGAGAAAGTTTCTGGGTGCGAAGAAAAGTGTGAACCTTGTAGTGGGGGTCCTTTATTTCTTCAGGATTCACCCACGACCAGGAACTATGGGCCTCTTTTGGAACCCTTGAATTTTGCCTTTGTAGAGGAATTCTAGAATTTGTGCAACTCATCATCAACCAAATGTTCGGGGGGGAGGGGGGCCAAGAATGGTGTATTTTAGAGTTCTCTTTTTGAGAGAGGAAATTTTCTGAAAAGAGGAGGGGTTAATGGAGGATCCTACTTCAGAGGAGTCTAAGGAGATGAAGTCAATTTTAAGGGAGAAACTGTTATCGGGGCTTTTTTGGGAAGCTAGTGAATGGGGCGAGTCAGGGTGAGAGTTTAGATGGAGGAAAGAGAGAGTTAGTGAAAGCTCAAAGGATGAAGATGAGAGGATTGAGGGAGACAAGAGGTATTTAAGGAGAGGAAGGGGTGCACACAATGGACATAAGAAAGTGACAGGGCAGGAGAATTGAATGGTTCGACTGATGAGAGGTGCATCCATACAGACAGTCATGATGATTAATAAGTGGAGGAGAGATAGGAAAGAGAAAAGGAAGGAAATAAATTTAAAAAAGAAGTAATTATGACAGAGGATTTTATGGACAAAAAATATGCAACATAAAAGGTAAAGAAATATTAATTCAGAAAGGGTATAACATTTAATTTGTATCGTAGGTAAGAAAATCTTTATTCATGCAAAGTTTTGGTAATAATATTTTTGAGTTGATTTTCGGTGTTGATAAATTCCGAAAAAAAATCTGCTTTTTCAACATGATCATTAATAAAATGATGCTTAATATCAATGTGCTTAGCTTTAGAATAATACACTGTGTATTTAGACAAGTTAATTGCACTCATATTGTCACAAAAAATAAGAACTTGTTTGAACAATAAATTGAAATCTTCATGTTGATGCCGTATCCAAAGTAGTTGAGTACCATAGCTTCCTGTAGCCATTGTATCAATGGTTGATAATGCAATAGAAGTCTTATTTTTGCTTCGCCAGGAGATGAGTGATTCTCCTAGTAATTGGCATGATCGACTAGTGCTTTTTCTATCTGATTTATCTCCTACAAAATCTTCATATGAGTAACTAGTTAGAGAAAAAGTAAAAGAATTTGCATACCATAAGCCTAAATACGTTGTTCCAATTAAATAATGGATTATTCTCTTGGTAACAGTTAGATGAGACTCCTCGGGAGTCAACTAGAATCTTGCGTGCAATCATTCAACATGATGTCCTATTAATTGGTTTTTTTATTGATTGATTCTATAACTTTGAAGTTTCTTATGTTTTAACTCTAATTGAAATATTCCTAGTGTTCTAAATTATTCCTTTATTTTAGTCTTAAGGTAACAACACATTGTTTTATATTGAAGAACAAATCTAAATTTAGACAAATTAATAACTTAGGTTTATGATAATTTGTAAAATACATATGCTTGTGATAAGTAGGATAAATCACAAAAAATATGTGAATTTTGATAACCTCTGGTCGGCTGGCTGTGAGATAAAGTAGCGATCCAATTATGCCCCAATACATCTTTTCATCAACTTTTTTTACCATCTTTGTTGGCTTTAAGGCAGGTTGAAGGAATCATAGGAGTGCCATAGGTTTGCCTTGATCCAAGCCAAATCATTTGATCAGGTCCCTAATATACTTGCTTTGACAGATGAAGATGCCCTGATCGATTTGTTTGATTTGAAGTCTAAGGAAGAAGGTGAGCTCACCTATATGGCTCATTTCAAATTCTACTTTCATAAGATTAGCAAACTTCTTGCACAAAGAGATGTTAAAACTTTCAAATAATAATATCATCCATATAAATTTGAACGATAAGAAGATTTGGATTTAATTTTTGAACAAATATGGTAGTATCAATATTTTCTCTTTTAAAATCATTTTGAGGAAAAGGTTGATAAGACGTTCATACCAGGCTTTCGGAGCTTGTTTCAGCCCATAGAGAGGTTTTGGTAGTTGACAAAATATGACTTGGCAAGGAAGGATTTTCAAAATCAGAGGGTTGTTTCAGAAAAACCTTTTCTTTGATGAACCATTTAAGAAAGAACTCTTAACATCCATTTGAAAAAAGTTTAAAGCGATAGAAGGAGGCATAAGCAAGTAGTATGTGAATCAATTCTAACGTTGCTACTGGAGAAAAATTTTCATCGTAATATATACCTTCCTATTGGGAGTAGTCCTACGCTACTAGTCTATCTTTGTTTCTAAAAATTTTCCCGTCTTCATCAATTTTGTTCCGGAACACTCATTTAGTTCCGATGACAAAGCAATTGTTAGGTCTTTCTACCAGAGTCCAGACATGATTTCATTCAGATTGTTCTAGCTCTTCTTTCATAAAGCTTACCCAGAATTCATCTTTTAATGCTCTATCGATTTTCTTAGATTACAATTGAGAGTTCAGTGCAATCGAAGCTTGTTTTCTTAGGGACACCCTAGTTTGCATCGTATCTGAGGAATTTTTTATGATGAAATAATTTGGGTAGCTTACTATGCATGTCCACCCTCTTGGAACCACAATCTTTTCAGGATAAGTAGTCAACATTTTAGGACTTGGAGTCCGCTCCTCAGTTTAGGTGGTGTTGGATGAAGAAGGAGTAGTAGTACTCTGAAATGGAGGTTCATCGTCAGGAAGTTGCCTGCTTGGGTTAGAGTCACCTAAAACAACATGTAAAGATTCTTCAACACTAAGAGTCTATTTATTAAAGATCCCGAAAGCTCTACTAGAGGGAGTGTAGCCTAGAAAGATTGTTCTTGGATCAAATTTACTGAGATTGTTCTTACCATTGGTGTGGAAATAACACTTGCATCTGAAGTAGTGAAAGTAGTTGATGTTAGGTTTCTTTCCCTTCAAGAGTTCATAAGGAGTTTTCCTTAATACTGGTCCTATCATACATCTATTTAACACATGTCATGTAGTGTTGACTGCTTCAGCCTAAAAATGATTCGCAAGGCCTTGATCAAGTAGCATAGTTCTCACGGTGTCCTAGAGAGATTGATTTTTTCATTCTACAACTCCATTTTGTTAGGGAGATCTGGGCGAGGAGAAGTTTTAAGATATTCCATTGCTATTGCATAACTATTCAAATAGTTTAAATTCTCCTTTATGGTTGTTATGAATGCTGGTGATAAACTAACCTGCTTCTCTTTGAATCTTTTTACAGAAAACTTCAAAATTTGTGAAAGATTCATGCTTATGAGATAAAAAGATAACCTTAGATAAAATGAGAATAATCATTAATAATAACGAAAGCATAACATTTACACCAATACTTGCCATTTAGTAGGCTCGAACAAGTTCATGTGCAACATTGGAGTGACTCTAATATCCTGAAAGAGTCAGTAGCTTTGAAGGATGATCTTCTTTGTCTCCCAAACTGGCATGCATCACATGGATGGTCCTTTTTAAACTTTAACTTGGAAATTCCAATGACTAGATCTAGTTTAGAGAGGTTTTCAATAGCGAGCATACTGGCATGGCCAAATTTCCTATGCCATACCCACATATCATTTGGGATCACAGTCAAATATGTAAAAGTAGGTAAGTCCACATTGTTTAGAACGTAGATATTTTCAACTCAATCTCCGATGATAGTGATTTTATGGATTGATTTATGATGGTGAATTTAATAGAACTAAAGTGCACATTGAAGTCGACATCACATAGTTGACTGAGTCACAGAAGATTGTTATTTAGTCCTTCAATTAGATAAACTTCTATAAGATCGTATGAGGGACTTATTGTGATTGTGCCTACACCAGTAACTTCTCCTTTTGCATTATCACCAAATCATACATAGACTCCATCAGATTTCTTGACACTCTTGAAATATTCCTTCTTTTCAACATATGTCTTGAGCACCTGCTGTCTATTACCCACATTCCTTTCCTGTAAGATTGCCTTGGGAGGTGCCTGCATCAAGAAGCAATTAATTTTTCTAGTTACCCAAGTTTCATTGGGTCCTTGGTTGTTATTAGATAAGACATTGGGTCTCCAAATCCAGTTTTCAGATTTAAAGATTTTGCAATTAAAGGATTTGTGACCAACTTTACCAAAAGTAAAGCAGGTTGTGTTACAAAACATTTTATTTTCAGATTCAAAAAATTTTGATGAAACAGCTCTAAAGGAAGTGTTTGAGCAAAAGTAGTTGTGAGTTGATAGTTTTTGGATGCTATTGAGTTACATCTTAACATCATCACATTCTTCTTAAAGTAAGTTGATTTTGATATGACTCGCTTCTAGAAGAATTTCCCTGTTCTTCTTCTCGTTACAGATTTTATTATATTCATCAATAACTTTCTGGAGTTCATCAGTGATCATGTTAATAAAGATCATAACAATTTGGAAATTTAGGCTTTCTTACCTCACTGGTTTCTCCAAGTGCCATGAAGCAGATGTTTGCGGCTTCTGCTGGTTCCTCCTCAGAGCCTCCTTCATCACTCCATGCACCTAGGGACTTTGAGTTGCTATATGTGTCTGATTTTTTTCTTTTCAATTGAGGGTAGTTTTACTGAATATGTCTAGGTCTTCTGCAGTAGTAGTATCAGTCGTCACTTCGCTCATTTAATATTTGATCTTGCTATAGCATTTTTTGTAGTTGCCCGAGTATCTTTCTTACTCCACATGTAATAAGTGACATCCTCTCATTATTGGCTTCATCTGGTTCTTCTTTAAAACGCCCCAAAAAGTGCTCGAAAATGTGCTTGGGAAATACCCATAATTGTAATTTCTATAAATGTCAACATCTGTGCATGATATCAAACATTCGACTTCATATTCTTGATCAGGGGGGCAAATTTGAGGGGTCAAATGGGTATAACTAAAATTTTAGAGGACCCATAGTGAAAAATGAATTTTGCCAAAATTTCAATTTCTAAAAGCAGTTTGTGTTGGCTTCGCGACTCGCGGAGCAGTGTATTTTGTTGCCAGTTTTTTTTATTTAAGTCAAAGGCCTTAGGTTGTTTGGCCTATGCCCTCCCATGCGTAAAAACACCTATACTTAGTCATTTTTTAACCCCAAATCATTCAAGACATTTCTCAAAACCCTCTCTAATACTTAACCAAAATTTCATCCAAAATCAAGTGGAGCAAACTCATTTCGAATCTTAAAAAATTCATTCAACCTCCAAGTTCTCATTAAAATCTTCATCAAGGACATCTTCAAAGTTGAGGTATGTGGGTTTCAACCATTGGGTCTTTTCACACATGGTGCCTAACTTTTCTTTTTAAGTAAATTGCATGTTTTCAAATTGATTTATCAATAGGTATTCTTACTATAAATTTGATTATGAAGTATGTTGTAGTTTCATTAAATGTTGACTATTTAAGCATGTTTTGAGCTATGAATCTATGATCTATTATGAGATTTGATGAGGGGTTTCAATGTATCTTGCATAAGGGTGTTACCAAGTGTTGGTGGGTTGATTTACATTATGTTTTCTCACATGATTTTACTCTTGAATTGCATAATTTAAACTAGCATTACACACCCATTAAGTGTTTGATTAAATGTCTAGCTAAGGGTTCTTGAGTTATTGAAGGTCGACTGCATGGCTTATGAGTTGATTGAATTTATGATGCTGAAAGGAATGTAAAAATGTATTGATTTCTTGAAAAGTATCTATAGTGTTGCAAGATGACCACACCTTGTTGAGGGGGTGCTATGCCACAATCTCCTCGTCGGAGGGGGGGATGGTATGCTATGCTCGTACTACCATGTTGAGAGGTATATACCTTGGCCACCTTGTTGTGGTGTGCTATACCCGTATTACCAATTGATGGGCACATACCTCAATCAACTTACAAGAGGGTGATATGCCTTAGATTCCTAGTACTAGTCTGCTTGGTCTATGATGATGGTCTCTTCCTACACATGCAATATGTTCTATATATGTATGTTTTACTTCAAAAGTTGTTCATGCATGCCATATTGCTATTATACTTACCCATTGCTTATGTACATGGATTTTGGTTATGTTGCCTATCTTTTGTAGCATTGTATCCTAAATACTTTGTACATTCAAATGTACTAACATATACTCTATGCCTACATGATATTACCATATAAGAACTAGAGCTATTCACAATCATCCTCCCCATGGCTAGTTGGTCATCTTGAAGATAAGCTTTGTTGAGTCCTCAAGTTTGGGGACACTAGCTTTACTACTCTTACTTATGCTATTCCATTATGTTGAACTCTTGATACTATGAGGGTGACTTCTGAAAGTGTCTTGGCCCCCGCTCAAGTCTATGGTTAGAGGTGCTATTGGACAAGTATTGTAATTATGCTTTGTTCTTGACTCTTGTTTATTTATGGTTATCCAAAACTTCCCTTAGTCCCTTTATCCTTGCTTTTACTCTCTTGTTGTTGCTTAATTACTTCCGCGACCAAGGATGTGTAAATGATATGCTAAGAGGCTTGTTTTGGGTCCCTTCGGGTTCCCATTCGCTATGTTACGTCTAGTTCATAGGTTTTGGTAAGGACAAACTTGGTATTAGAGCACTAGGTTGTCAATGGTTCTCAGCATCAAATACACCACGTCGATTAGAGTCTTGTTCATGGTTGTGAAGTGTACCACAACTATGAGCAACAGGCTATAAGGCATTTTAGAAAATGTTTCTCTTCTTCTTTGTCTATGTTGTGCTATACAAGTTAAGCTAAGGCTTTCCCCTAAAGAATCTTCTTTGCTATGCTAGATAATGCCTATTTTAAGAGGAAGAAGAGCTCGTTCACCCGAAGAACAACTGCCTTATGAATAGTTTCGGCATGCTATAACCATGTAAGCTCAAGCTATGACTAATCAAATTAATGAAAGGGCCCAAGCCCTTCATGCTCCTAGTCTAGGTTCTAGGCTGAGGGATTTTATGAGAGTGAATCCGCCAGATTTCCATGGGTCTAAACTGGATGAGGATCCTCAAGAATTTATTAATGAGGTGTACAAAGTGTTATCCATTATGTGTGTTAGATTGGAGTAGAAAACGGAGTTGGTGGCCTACCAACTCAAAGGGGTGGCCTAAATATTGTTTACTCAATAGAAGGAGAGAAGGATAACAACAATGTGATCCTTTGGGAGGAGTTTAAGGTGGCATTTCTCAACCAGTTCTACCCTCTTGAGCTAAGGGAGGCCAAAATGATGGAATTCATTAATCTAAAGGAAGGGTCGATGAGTGTGAGGGAATATGCCCTCAAGTTCAACTAACTCTCCAATATACTCCACAATTGGTGGCTGAGCCAAGGTCTAGGATGAGCAAGTTTGTGATGGGTGTATCCAATTTGGTGAATGAGAAGTGTCGTGCCGCTATGTTGATAGGTTATATGGACTTGTCCCGCCTCATGACTTATGCCAAACAATTGAAGGGGAAAAAATTGAGAAAGGGGAGAATGCGTGAGGCCAAGAAGGCCCGTTTTGAAGGTAAATTCCAAGGTCCCAATGGTGGCCGGTTTCATCTAGGCCAAGGGTCTTCTAATGCTCCTAATAGATGGTTTGCTATTGACAACCCAAGGGTCCAAGGTGGTGGTGGTGTGGTGCCTAATCTTATGTGCCGACGATGTGATAGAGGCCATGATGGCCCATGTTTGAGGAATGCTAATGCTTGCTATGGTTGTGGAGAGATGGGTCACAAGATGATTAATTGTCCTCATAATTGCAATAAGGGTGGATATGGTTGTCCACAAGGCTAAGGTGCAAATATGGGTCCTAGAGCAAGGGGAGGTCAATAAGGTAGTGCCCCAAGGCACAATCGGTTCTATGCTCTTCAAGGTAGACAAGGGATAGATGATGTCACGACCCGACCTCTGATGCTCCACCTTCACTTGTTGACTATTTGAGTGTTCGTATAAAAACTTGGCTATGTCGCTCTTCATACCGTACCACCAATACACCTCCTTTAAATCCTGATACATATTTGTGGACCCCGGGTGAATAGAACAACGAGAACCATGGGCTTTACTCATGATCAACTTCCAAGATCATCCACACCTGGAACACATAACCAATCTTGATACCGAAGCACACCATCTCCCCCTTGAGAGAAAACCTCAATATTCTTTTCGGCAACTAATTTCTTCAATTCAACTAAGGATGGGTCTAGATCTTGTTAAGCCTTCACATCAACAACCACCGAGGATTTGGCCCCATTTAGAACATGTATACCACAATCATTGGAATCGGTCACTCTAGCACCCAATCTAGCCGAATGGTGGACATCCCTTGCCAACTCCCTCTTGCCTTACTCAACATGAGTCACACTTCCCATGGATAGCCTAATAAGAGCATCGGCTACCACATTTGCTTTGCCAGGGTGATATAGAACACTCATATTATAATTTTTTAAGAGTTCCAACCATCTCCTCTGTCTCAAATTAAGGTTTGTTTGAGTGAAAACATATTGCAAGCTCTTGTGACTGGTGAAAACATCCTCATGAACTCTATACAAATAGTGTCTCCAAATCTTCAAAACAAAGACCACCACTGCTAACTCAAGGCCATGAGTTGCGTAGTTACACTCATGAACCTTTAATTGACTTGATGCATAAGTTATAACCTTACCATGTTAACTTAAGTAAATAACCCAACCCAATTCGAGAGGCATCATAATACACCACGAACCCGTTGATGACATTTGGTAGAGTCAAAATCGGAGCCGATGTAAGTCGATCCTTCAAAGTTTGAAAACTCTTCTCATACTCATCCGACCATAAAACATAGCCTTCTTTTGAGTCAATTTAGTCAATGGATAGGAAATAGATGAGAACCCCTCAAAGAACCTTCTATAATAGCCCATTAACCCAAGGAAGCTTCGAACATCCAAAAGAGTCAATGGACTAGGCCAATTCTTTACCGCCTCGGACTTCTTTGGATCAACCTTTATACCATCCATGGACACCACATGTCCTAGAAAAGAAACCTCACCCAACCAAAACTTACACTTGCTAAATTTGGCATAAAACTTTTTCTCTCTCAAGGTTTGCAAAACCCACCTCAAATGATCCATATGCTCCCGTTCACTTCGGGAGTAGATATGAATATCATCAAAGAAGATAACCACAAAACTATCAAGGATAGGCTTGAACACATGATTCATAAGATCCATCAACATGGCCAGAGCATTAGTTAGGCCAAACAACATCACAACAAACTCAAAGTACCCATACCTCATTCGAAAGGACGTCTTGGGAATATCACATTCTCGAACCTTTAATTGATGATACCCAGAACCGAGGTTGATCTTCAAAACATGAGTTGCCCCTTGAAGTTGGTCAAACAAGTCATCGATCCTAGGAAATGGATACTTATTCTTACCATTCACCTTATTCAATTGCCTATAGTCAATACACATTCGAAGAGATCCATCTTTCTTTATCACAAATAACACTAAAGCACCCATTGGAGATATACTTGGCCCGATGAAACCCTTCTTTAACAAATCTTTCAACTAATCCTTCAATTCCTTCAACTCAGTCAGTGCCATACGATAGTGAGGAATAGAGATAGGTTGAGTATCCGGAAGAAGATCTATGCGAAAGTCTACTTCCTTTTCAGGAGGAATACCGGGCAAGTCTTCGGGAAACACATCGAGAAACTCATTCACCACTAGAACAAACTCAAGAGTAGGCAGTTTGGACTTCACATCTTTAACCCTCACAATGTGATATACGCATCCCTTGGATATCATCTTCTAAGCTTTGAGGTAGGAAATAAACTGACCTTTAATAGCAGATTCACTACCTTTCCATTCAAGAACGGGCTCACCAGGAGGTTGGAACTTGACCTTTCGGGTCCTATAATCTACTGAGGCATATGATACTTGCAACCAATCCATTCCAAGAATCATATCAAAATCATACATTTAAAGTTCCACAAGATCATATGGGAATACCTTATGTAACACAGAAATAGGACAACCATGGTAGACTCTATGTACAATAACAGATTCACCCACAAGAGTATAAACTCAGTAAGCCTCCCTCAAAATTTTTGAACTCAAAGCAAATTTAATAGCCAATAGAGGGGTCAGAAAAGACAAGTTTGCACCCAAATCAAGCAAAGCATAAGCATCAAAATCAAAGACTTCTAACGTACCAGTCACAACATCCAGAGCCTCCTCAACTTCTTGAGACACATGGCCGAGCATAGAACTTGTTGTTCCTCGGAGTGACACCCTGAGGAACCCTTTGCTGACCTTGTCCATCTTGAGCCACTTGACCTTGACCTTTCTGAAGGTTCTTGGGACAATTGGCGAATTTGTGATTCTTATCACCACGCCCAAAACAAGCACCAAATTCTCTCTAATAAGGACCTGTTTGGTGCTTCCTACATTTAGTACACATAGGTTTCCCTAACCACCACCAACCAGTGCCTTAGGAGGAGGCAACTTAGCATTAACAACTCGAGCACCTGAACCTTGGTCTTGTTGGAAGCTACCAAAACCACTACCCTAGGAGCCGACAAACTCACCATCAAAATGGGTCCTCTTAGGATCATGCACCCTCCTCTCCTTGAGTTTCTCCCCTTCGATCTGTTCGGCATAAACCATAAGTCTAGAGATATGCATGTCTTGATTAAGCATGGCCATATGATATTCTTGAACAAGTAAGTCAGAAATGCTAGAGATGAACTTGTGCTTCTTTCACGAGGATCAACCACAAGTGTTGGAGCATACTTGGAGAGCTTAGTGAACTTGAGGGCATAATGCCTCACACTCATATTACCATGCTTGAGGTTGATAAACACAGCCATCTTAGCTTCCCTAAGCTTAAGTGGGAAGAAACAATCCAGAAATGCAAGCTTGAACTCTTCCCAATTAACACCATTACCACAAACCCTCTCCATAGACTACTAAGTATACCACACCTGTGCTGCATCCTTCAACTGATAGGCAACTAGCTCAACCCTCTTCTCAGAAGTGACACCCATAACATTCAATACCTTGGAGAGCTCAACAATGATCTCCTGAGCATCCTAGTCAGCCTTAGACCTAAAGAACTCTGGAGGATTCATCTAGGTGAAGTCTCTCACTTTGGAAGCCGGAGTGGAATTCCGAGGAAGATTAGCTTGCCTAGCCTAAGTAGTCACCACTGGGGCAAGCAAGGCAAAGGCCATACGGAACTCACCATGAGTGATAGGCTCATCCTGAGGCCCTTGAGGTTCTTGACCCTCCTTAGTTAGGGCTAGTCTGGCAGGTCTACCACGAGGCATCTTCTGAAACAAAGTAAGGATACAATCAAGGGTCAAGAGATAAACCAACTATTTTAGCACGACATAAGACATGATGAAGTAAGAGAGCTCCTAGAATGTTGTTGTAGCCTCCCACTCATAGGCATGGTGCACTTCACACCCATGATTAGGACTTTACTTGACATGGCATGTTGGACTCTGAGGATCATTTACAAATCTAGGGATCTAATACCATCTTTTTCATGACTCTGACATAGGGCCTAGATATGACACAGTATATTGGAACCCGAGAGTCCCCAAACAAGCCTCAAGATACCAAAACTCGCATCATCGGTTTGGAAGCATAATCAACAATCAACACAGAGTTCTAAGGGATGAGAAAGTAGGACTCATGTTATGGGGGCATCAGGGGAAAGGGTTAACATGAATTCACATAACACGTAACACATACATACTAAGGTATGGGTATGTAGGACTCACACTATAGGGGCAATTCAGGACTTAGGATCTTTCCATCAACATAAAAGCAAGTCATATATCGGTACATAAAGATAACCAAATACATAACATAGTCTTAACCATAACTCATAACGTATATCACAAAGAATTTACAAGGTGTCCAACAATGCATCTACGTAGTTAGGTCGGGGGCCAAGACATACCCCGGACTCACCCTCAAGTACGAAATGAAAGAAGTAGCATGGATCGGTTGATGGTGGTTCATCCTTGAAAGATAGGACTCACCACTTTAAGCACAACCAGAATCAAGGTCCTCGGTCCATACATAGTAAAATTATGAAGGCAAGAGTATGTGTTACTACGTTTGAATATACAAAGTATGCGGGGTGCAATGCATGTAACTTACCAAAACCCTAACATAGTTCATAGTCAAATTCATAATACAAGACCAATAAGTAAAATCAACTTATAAACATGAAATTTGTGTAAAATGAAAGATTGGGCACAATAGGTGAAAGGACCTAATGGTTGAACTCCACTACCTTGACTTTGGAGAATCCTTGACGAAGACGGGAAATGGAGACTTGAAGCTTGAATGGTAACCTTAAGATTTGGATTGAGTTTTTGAACTTGAGTTTAGGGTGAAATATTTGTCAAAGTGTTTGAGAGAGTATTGAGGGATGTCTTGTATAATATGAAGGTGCAATATGGCTAAATATATGTATTTTTATGCATTTGAAGACTTAGGTGTAAGACCTAAAAGCCTTAGACTGAGATGAAAATCTCTGGCAACAAAATGCACAGGTCTACGTCTGATCCATGATGCAGACCTATCGCGGAAGAATGATTTACATAGGTCCACGACGATTGCATGTTGTGGCACCATCGCAGATCGATTCTAGAAATCAAAATTTTAGGAAAATAAAATTATGATTTTTTTTCTCTAAAATCAGGGTTAGACCCATTTCTGACTCAATTTTCCCTCTAATCACGAATATGAAGTTGGATTTTCGATATCACGTATGGATTTTGAGTTATATGAAAACTACGATTTTGGGCACTTTTGAGACACATTCTCGAGCAATTTTTTTGGGTTCTTTCACTTCTGTAGCGCGACATAAAGTAAAAAGAAAGGACATATTTCCTAGAATGTCTCATAGCCTCTTACTTATAGTTGTGGTACACAACACAACTATGAATGAAACTCTAATCGACGTGGTGTGTTGGATGCCAAGGACCATTGACAACCTAATTCTGATATCAATTTTGTCACATCCCAAGCCTAGGGCCTAGACGTGATACGATGAATAGGGAACCCGCAACGGACCCCAATCAAGCCTCTTAACATATCATTGCACATCCTTGGTTGAGATGCAATAAAATAACAACAATAAATAGAAAAAGGGGAAATATGAGGCTAAGGGACATCTTTCTTATCATAAACATCAAAGAGTAAAGAGAGTCAAAGCTCATAGCATCATTACATAGCTTGTCGAACAACACTTCTAAACATAAAACTTAGGAGGGGGGGCCAAGACAAGCAATCGGGCTCATCCTCATAGTCAAAGCTTACAATAAAAGGAAAGAGAGTCTTTATACATAGCATAAGATCAAAGATATTGTCCCCAAAATTGAGGACTCACCAACTTGCTTTGTAGCGATAGTACTAGCCACGGGGAGGATGAGGATGATCATGAGGAGCTCTGGTTCCTACATGGTAACATCATGTAGGCATAGATTATACGTTAGTATGTTTGAATATACTAAGTATGTAGGATGCAATGCAACATAATTGAAATGCATAATTATGCAGTAAATGAGCATATAACAACTCAGACTTCCTCATGATTTTGTGCTCCCTTATTACTACATGTAGCATTTTGGGGGTACTTTCCTCACAATGATTTGCCTCCATCCTATGCCCACTAGTATTTTTTAGATCCAATGCTATAGTGCTTGTCATCATGACTCTTTAAATCTAACCTAGTTGGGTTGATTCAAGTTCGAACTATCGATTGAGTTGTTTGATTGCCACTGAGTGTTGTTCAACTTTTTCATTTATATTGGAAATGTTCGACTTAATTTCCCTTAAAGTCTCATCAAGTGCATTAATATTTTTTAATAATTGGTCAAGCATGTCCTCGATTCTAGGATTCTTGGTTCCTATATCATGATTGTGGGGGTTGACATAACGCCTACTCCTATTACTGTCCTTGCAGCCCCCATACTTGGTATGGTGGCTTTCCTGCTTGGTTAGCTCTTGCGCCTACTTCATTAGCATTTCCAGATTGTCTCTGTTTTGGGCAAGCATCCTAAGGATCTATGCATTTATTATTGCTTTGTCAGAGCTCATACCAGTAGTATGGTTTGTTCGATATCTATTGATGGGTTCCTACACGTGGTTCATCTTCGTCACCTCATTCAGCTACTCAATAATTTCTACAAATGGTTAGTCTACGAACAAACCTCCTAAGAGGGTATTAACACATGCTTGACTATTTGCATCTATAGCTCGATAGAAACTTTCTAGCAGGACATTATCCACAATTTTATGGTCCAGTGCACTCTTCAAGCATTTTTTAAACCACTCCCATGTGGTGAGGATTGAATCACCAGGAAATTGCATAAAGTTGTTGATGTGGTCCTCCAACTTGAGCTTCTTTGGTTCAAGGAAGTGCCTTGCTACAAAGGCACTCTATAGTTCTACCCAACTAGTGATCAAACCTTGTGGGAGCTTAGATATCCATAATGCTGCATTGCCTCTAAAAGAAAATGGGAAGACACAAAGTCCCACGTCATCCATGGACAAATTATGTGTCACTATCACAATCTTGTAGATGAATGCCACATTGTGTAAGTGGTTATGAGGATCCTTTGACGATAAGTATGCAAATAGTCCAAGGTTCTACAACATCTGAAGTAATCCACTAGAGACTGTGAACTTTGTGCCTATCGGTAGTGGTTGTAACAGAATAGCTTCAGTCACCTCCATAGCTATAGGGTTCAACCTGTACTGATTCCACCAGTAAGCATTCCATTAAAATCCTAAGGTTGTGGAGCAATATCCTTAAGAGGAAGTGGGTTCTCATTCTCAGTATCCTCATTGTTATTCCTGTTCAGAGCTACAATGGCCATGTTATTGGCATTGTCTTGGGCCATTCTTCTAATTGTTTTGTGATCTCAGAATCAAATGGAGTTAAGTTATTGCCTTGACTTCGAGTGTTGGGCAGACATTACACCTATACCTAGAAAAAAAACAAAAATAATAAACAAAAGTAAAATAAGGGAACTAAGGATTAACATTCAGATAACTAATAATTCACTAAGTCTAGCTGTATTCCCTAGCAACGACACCAAAATCTTGGTGTCACCTAAGTTACACTTGCTTTTTAGAGGATAAAGCCATCGCTATCAAGAAATATAACCTAACAAAGCTCAGGGTGGAACCCATAGGGAATATATAGACTCAAGAGAATTCACTAATTTGCAATCTAAACAATTAATCAACTTATTTCCCCAAGTGGGGGGGGGGAGGGGGTTCAATAATCAGTGAGAAATGTAACTAAACCAACTATCACAAGAGAGAAGTCAATCCCATGATTCCCCAACTCAGTATCACCAGATAACCTAATTCTTTTCTAGTGTATAGCATGCAGGACAATAATTTATGTTCACTAAGTCTTTTGATCAAAGATGAGAGGTGAATTTTACTATGCCACTTGACCCATCTTCATAGTGTGCATTACTATTCATTACCTATTAGTCCCACTACAACCTTCCCTTGGCCTAGTTTAGTTGATTAGATGAGAACACATCAATCAAATCCTGTTAATTAATCTCTTTTCCTATTCGTTACTACCTTGGTCCAGTTAGTAACACTAGGTGTGTTCTAATGTTGGCCACCACTAGAAAACATGGAAAACAAAGAGACTTAATTAATACATGCATATATATCATCCAAGAATCACAAATTATTCGATTTTACTGTGTTAGTTCTTCATAGTTCCCACAACCTTAGTTGTGGATGAATCGACCCAAAATGCCAAAAAAATGTTGTTTGGAAATGTCCATAATCATAATTTCCATACATCTCAAAGTCCGTGTGTAAGATCAAAATCTAACTTCATATTCTTGATTAGGGGGAAAAATTGAGTGGGAAATGGGTATAACCTAGACTTTAGAAGATCGGACTAGTGTTGTGTGAACTTCATGTCTGGGCCGCTCATGCCTGGGGCACCGACCAGTGGAATATTTTCCTTATCCATATTTAGCCCAAGGGGATTGGGGCCATAGCCCCATGCCCACATAAATGTGAAATCTCTCATACTTAGCCATTTTTCAACTCTATATCTCACAAAACACTCTATAAAACCTCTCTAAGACTATTAATTCTCTCATTCAAATCTAAGGATTTTAAGCTCAATTTAGGAACTCAAGGACTCATTTCAAGCTCCAAGTCTACTTCAAGTTCATTTCAAGGAATTCAATGTTTAAGGTATGTGGGTCTTTATCCATGGGTCCTTTCATCCATGGAGCCCAACCTTCTCTTTTTTATGAAAATTGCATGGTTTCAAGTTGTATTAACTATGAGTATCTTTTATTATGAAATATGAAGATAAATCATTTTGGGATTTTGTCAAGTATTGATTGATTAGGCATGGATGTCTATTTCAACCTTATTCCATGAATTGATTGTGTTGTTTATTGAGACTATACATGTTTGAGCTATGAAACTATGAACTATTATGAGCTTTTGTGATAGATTTCAAGGTACCCTACATGAGGGTCTTACTACCATGTTGGTGGGTTGATTTTCATTGAGTTTACTCATCTTGTTTTACTCTTGAATTGCATGATTTTGAACAAGTATCATGAATCGACCATGTGTTTGATAAAATGACATGACAAGAATTCTAAAGATATTGATGATCTATTTCATGATTTATGAGTCAAGTGACTTCATGATAATAAAGGGATTCAAGCATATATTGAATTCGTGATAGTATCTATGATTTTACAAGTATCAAGTGAAGCCCTATTTAAAGATTTTTACTACTTGTGAGACATTTATGTTAAAGAAAGGGTTCATATGTGATTATGATCTACTCTCATGCTCAAGTTAGGCTCACTAGTAGAGGTAAAACATGTTAATAAGGTACTCAAGTCATGTGTATACAAGTTATTTATGTTATGATTAAAGTATGACTATTTCTAGTATTTCGTTCGATTTGACTTAGCATCGATTGAGGATGAAGATGGGGGCTTGACTCAAAGGGTTTTTACATAAAGTCTTTATTCTATATACATGTTTCACAATAGGGTTATTGTTATTACCCTTTCTATACGAGTGGATCTATCTAGTTCATGTTATCATATTTGGTTTGGCTTGACAAGTAGACTATACTTCGTCTGGGGGTGTTATGCCCGATCACCTAAACCGAGGGGGTGTCAGGCCTCGTAGTCCAAGTTGTAGTTGCTTGGTATATGTCGGTTGAGGTCTCTTCCCATATATATATATGATATATTATGCAAGTTGAATGATTTACAAGCATATTTTATCACAAGCATTGATCATGTATGCTATATAGAGATTATACATACATTGATTATGATTATGCATTTCAAATATGTTGGCTTATGTATTTATTGCATTTCACCCCGCATACTTAGTACATTCAAACGTTCTAACGCATACTCTATTCTTATATGATATTACCATTTAGGACAGAAGCTCCTTTTGATCATCCTTGTCCATGTGGCTAGTTCCTTACATTGGAGGAAAGCTTTGTTGAGTCCTCAAGTCTAAGAACAATATCTAAGTTACTCTTGCTATGTTGAGACTTCTTTATGCTGAAAATTTGTTATTATGAGGCTGAGCCCGAGAAGTGTCTTAGCCCTCGCTCTATTCTAAGTTAGAGGTTTTGTTAGATACTATGGTTTATATATGATTTGAGCTTGCCTCTATTCCCACTTTCCTTTTTATTTATATCACTTGTTGATGCTTATTTTGCTTCCGCACTAAGAATGTGTGAATGATATACTAAGAGGTTTTCTTGGGGTCCCTTTAGGTTCCCCATTCACTGTGTTATGTCTAGGCCCTAGGATTGGGTTGTGACAAGTTTGGTATCAAAGCACTAGGTTGTTAATGGTCCTCAAAAATCCAAAATACCGCATCGATTAAAGTCTTACTCATGGTTGTGAAGCATGCCACAACTATGAATGGGAGGCTACGAGGCGTTTTAGGAAATGTTTCACTTATTCATGGTCTATATCATGCTTTTCCCCAAACGAATGCTCTTGTTTCTACTAGATCATGAAAGTACCAAGGGGAAGGCAAAGGAGAGCCCTTACTCCCGAGGAGCAATCGGCCCCTCCCGCTCCACAAGTTCCTCAAGAGGGAGGGTAGCCTAAGAAGAGTTCCAAGATGCCATCACAATGTTGCCCCATGCTATGACCAACCAAAAGAACCAAGGGGCCCAAGCCCCTCATGATCCTACTCCATCCTTAAGGGAGAGGGATTTCACAAGGATGAATCCACCAAAGTTAGATAGGTCCAAGGCTGAAGAGGATCCCCAAGAGTTCATCGATGAGGTGGATAAGGTGTTATCTATCATGGGATCAATTCAGAGGAGAAAGAGGAGTTAGCGGCCTACCAACTTAAAGGTGTGGCCCAAACATGGTTTAGTAAGTTGAAATTAGATAGGAGAGATGATTATGCTATTTTTTGAGGGGAGTTCAAGGTTGCCTTCCTCAATCAGTTCTTCTCTATCGAGTTAATAGAAGCTAAGGTGATAGAGTTTATGAACCTTAAGCAAGGTTCATGAGTGTGAGGGAGTATGCCCTCAAGTTCAACAAGTTTGCAATTATGCTCCACATTTGTTGGCCGACCCTAGAGCTAGAATGAACAATTTTGTGTTGGGAGTCCCCGACTTAGTTAATGAAAAGTGTCATACCAGTATGCTAGTGAGTGATATGGATTTGTCTCTGCTTAGAACATATGCCAAATAACTTAAAGGGGAAAATCTTAGAAAGAGAAGAAGTGGTGAGTACAAGAGGGCTCGATTTGGAAGTGGTTTCCAAGGTTCTAAGGGTGGTCAATTTCCCCAAGGTCACAAGTTCCAAGTCCAAGAGTCCTCCAATGCTCCTAACAAATATTTGCTAACGATAACCCAAGATTCTAAGGTGGAAATGGTGGGATGACCCATCCTAAGTGCAAAAAGTATGTAGAAACCATGGTATTCTTTGTTTGAAAAATTCTAATGGTTGCTTTGGTTGTGGTGAAATGGATCATACGGTTATTGATTTTCCTAATGCTCAAAACAAAGGTAGAGATGACTGTCCTCAAGGCCAAGGTGTTAATGCAGGTCAAAGGGAAAAAGAAAGCCAACAAGGGGGTGCTCCAAGGGAAAATAGGTTCTATACTCTCCAAGGAAGACAAACAGTGGATGAGGTGCCCGATGTTGTTATCAGTATGTTAAAGATTTTTTATTATAATGTATATGCATTGATAGATCTGGGTGCTACTCATTCTTTCATTACTCCTTTTGTTGCTAATAAACTTCACGTGTGTCCTAAATTGTTATGTTATGAAGTGTCTACCTCAATTGGTGTATTTATTATTGCTAAAAGAGTCTATATAGAATTTCCCAAGTCCGTATTGTATAATGTCTTGTCTTATGATTTTGTTGAATTAGATATAATGGATTTTGATATTATTCTTGGGATGGATTGGTTTCATGCATATTATGCTTCTATTGATTGTATAACCCATAAGGTTAAATACCAATTCCCTAATAAGCCCGTCCTTGAGTAGGAAATTCTTAAGGTGGTGGTCAAGGATAGACTCATTTCTTATCTTAAAGCCGAAAAGTTGATTTCTAAGTGTTGCATTTATCATCCTGTCAGGGTTAGGTATATTGAGTCTAAAGTCCTTCCTATTATCATTTGGTTCCAGTGGTCAATGAGTTTCTTGATATCCTTCCTAATGAGCTACCTGGTGTTTGTCCTAAAAGGGAATTAGACTTTGGTATGGACCTTCTTCTTGATACAAAACCCATTTCCATTCGCCCTTAACGTATGGCCCCGGTGGAATTAAAGAGTTGAAAGATCAATTGAGAGATTTGTTGGAGAAGGGTTTCATAAGGCCTAACAAGTCGCCTTGGGGTGCACCGGTGTTGTTTGTAATGAAAAAGGATGGTTTCTTTAGAATATGAATTGATTGTCGGCAACTCAATTGAGTCAATATAAAGAAAAAGTACCCTCTACCAAGGATTGATGACCTCATTGATCAACTACAAGGGGCTAGTCACTTTTCTAAGATTGATCTTCAGTCCAAATACCACTAAGTAAAGGTAAGGGAGTGTGATACTTCCAAGATGGCTTTTCAGACTAGGTATGGGCATTTTGAATTTATGGTTGTCTTTTGGGTTGACAAGTACACTAGCTTTATTTATGGATCTCATGAAAAGGGTCCTTAAACCCTACATTGATAAGTTTGTGGTGGTCTTTATTGATGATATATTTATTTATTCCTGGAGTGGAGAAGACCATGTGAATCACTTAAGGAAGATATACTGGTGGGGTGGTATGAGGAGAGAAAGTGCCAAGTTCGTATCTAGTTATCACAACTGTCAACAAGTGAAAGCCGAACACCAAAGGTCGGGTGTCCTAGCCTAAGACATAGTGAGTCCTACTTGAAAGTGGAAAGAGATCAACATAGATTTTGTGGTTGGGTTGCCTAAGAATAAGAGACACTTTGACTCTATTTGGGTTGTTGTGGATAGGATGACAAAGTCAACTCACTTTCTACTGGTCAAAACCACTTATAGTGCCGAAGATTATACCAAGTTGTATAGTCACGAGTTGGTTATATTGTATGAGGTACTCTTGTCAATTATTTCAGATTGTGGTGCTTATTTCACTTCTCATTTTTGGAGGTCCTTCCAAAGAGGTCTTGGTACAAAGTTTTAAGCTTAGCATGGCTTTTCAGGCACAAATGGATGGTCAAGCGAAAAGGATAATCCAAACTCTTGAGGATATGCTTAGGGCTTGTGTTTTGGACTTTCCGGGTAGTTAGGATGAACACCTTTCACTTATTGAGTTTTCTTATAACAATAGTTACCACTTAAGCGTTGGCATAGCTCCCTTTGAAGCTGTATACCATAGGCATTGTAGATTCATAGTTGGGTGGTTTGATATGGGGGAGATGGCCTTACTAGGTCTGAATTAGATTATAGAAGCCTTAGAGAAGGTGAAGTTGTTAAGGGAGAGGTTGAAGACAGCTCAAAGTAGACAAAAGTCCTACCCCGATGTGAGGAGCAGAGATTTTGAGTTTAAGGTTGGTGATTGGATTCACTTGAAAGTCAACCATAAAGGGTGTGGTCTAGTTTAGCAATTATGGGAAATTGAGCCAAAGTTTTGTGGGTCCTTATAGACTTTTGAGGAGAGTTAATAAGGTTTCATATGAGTTGGAGTTGCCTACAGAGATGAATTAGTTCATCCGGTCTTCCATCTGTCCATGTTGAGGAAGTGTGTAGGTGACCCAAGTGTTGTAGTGGCCTTAGAGTTTGTGGATGTTAAGGAAGATAATTTAACCTATGACGAGGTTTGGGTGAAGATTTTTGATAGACAAGAGAAGAGATTGAGAAACAAAGATGTGGCTTCCGTTAAGGTCTTTTGGTGAAATCAACATCTTGAAAGTTCCACATGGGAAGCCGAGGCGGACATGGAAAAGCGATATCCATATCTCTTAAACTCTGCTCATGCCATAGGCAATAACTTAAGTTCCATATATGATTGCGAGTTTTAAGTTTCATCCCTCATGTCATTTTGCATGCATTCATGTTTGTGGTAACAAGTTTATGGTGATTTTTGACATTCATGTTGAGATTTTTGAAAATGATGTTTAAGTGCATTTGTTGCATTAACATGGGCTAAAATCTTCATAAATACTTCTCTTACGTATGTTTCTTTGACATTCGGTGATGAATGTTCCCAAGGGGGAGGTATTGAAACACCCCACATGTGCTTCGGAATGCCCCATAATCATAATTCTAATATATCTCAATATTAATGCGTGATATCAAAAATTTGACTTCATATTCTCTATCGGGGGGAAAAATTACATGGCAAATGGGTATAACCTAGATTTTAGAAGCCCCGTAGCAAAAACTTATCTAGCATCTTTCTTCACCTAGGTCGCGATGCCCCTGGTGCATGGACAAGTGCTGTGTGAAATTCGAGTTCGGTTACATAGCGCCTGAGGTGCAGAGAGTATAATATTTCCTTGGTTTTCTTATTTCTTCCAAGAGAATTATTGGGTTCATAGCCCCATGCCCACTTAAATGTGAAATCTCCCATACTTGGCCATTTTTCAACTCTCTAAAACCTTTCTAAGACTCTATCAATTTCTCTCATACAAATCTAAGGATTTCAAGCTCAATTTTGGAACTCAAGGACACATTTCAAGCTCTTTGTCTACTTCAAGTTTATTACAAGGAATTCAAGGTTTAAGATATGTAGGTCTTCATCCATGGGTTCTTTCACCCATGGAGCCCAACCTTCTCTTGTTTATAAAAATTGCATGATTTCAAGTTGTATTACCTATGGGTAACTTTTATTATGAAATATGAACATAAATCATGTTGGGATCTTATTAAGTATTGATTGGTTATGCATGGATGTCTGTTTCAAGCTTATTCCATGAAATGATTTTGTCTATTGAGACTGTGCATGTTTAAGCTATGAAACTATGAACTACTTTGAGCTTTTGTGATGGTTTTCAAGGTACCCTACATGAGGGTTTTACTACCATATTGGTGTGTTGATTTGCATTGAGGTTACTCATCTTGTTTTACTCTTGGATTATATGATTTTGAACAAGTATCATGAACCCAGCATGTGTTTGATAAAATGACATGACAAGAATTCTAAAGATATTGATGACCTATTACAAGATTTACGAGTCAAGTGACTTCATGATGATTAAGGGCTTCAAGCATGCACTGAATTCATAAAAATATTTATGATTTTGCAAGTATCAAGTTAAGCACTATTTCAAGATTTGTACCTCTTGTGAGCCATTCATGTTAAAGCAAGGATTCATATGTGATTATGATCTACTCTCATGTTCAAGTTAGACTCACTAGTAGAGGTCAAGCATGTTTATGAGCTACTCAAAATATGCTCTTACATGTTATTTATGTTATGATTAAAATATGATTATTTCAAAACACCCAGGCGGTGCCTAGAGGTTTCATTGCCCCCTTTTTGGCTTATGATAAGGAAGTATTCTGTGGATTAGCATCGATTAAGGCTTAAAATGGGGGCTTGACTCAACGGTCCTTGTATAAAGTCTTAGTCTCTAAACTATTTGCCACCATAGGATTATGATTATTACCTATGCTATACTAGTGGATCCATCTAGTTCATGTTATCATGTTTGGTTTTCCTTGGCAAGTAGACCACACTTCGCCAGGGGGTGTCATACACTGTCACCTAAACCGAGGGGGTGTCAGGCCTCGAAGTCTAAGTTGCAGTTGCTTGCTCTATTCTAGTAGAGGTCTCTTCACATGTATGTATGATATATTATGCAAGTTGAATGATTTACAAGCATGTTTTATTACAAGCATTGATCATGCATGTCATATTAAGATTATATATCCATTGATTATGATTATGCATTTTGAATATATTAGTTTATGACTTTGTTACATTGCACCCCACATACTTAGTACATTCAAACATACTAAGGCATACTCTATGCTTACATGATATTACCATGTAGGGACCAGATCTCCTTTTGATCATCCTCCTCCATGTGGCTAGTTCAGTGATTCAGAGAAACATTGTTGAGTCCTCAAGTCCGAGGACAATATCTAAGTTACTCTTGCTATGTTGATACTTCTTTATGATGAATACTTGTTATTATGAGGGTGATCCCTTAAAGTTGGCCTTGCTCTATTCTAAGTTAGAGGTGTTGTTTGGTACTATAGTTTATGTATGCTTTGAGCTTGACTTTTTTATGCTTCTATGAATATCAAAACTTCCCTTAATCCCACTTCCCTTTTTGAGTTTATCATTTATTAATACTTTTATTTTACTTTCAGAACCAAGGATGTATGAATGATATGTTAAGAGGCTTATTTGGGTCCCTTCGAGTTCCCCATTTATCGTGTCATGTCTAGGCCCTAGGCTTTGGTCGTGACACTTTGTAAGGACTGCCAGGTCATTCTGAGTGAAAATATCTCAAATCAGCATAGATGCCTAGTGATGGACCTACAAATTAAAAGAAAAAAAGAAGAAGTATGTTATTTTTGCCCAATCGAAGATTAGATGGGAAGGCCTGACACCTACTCTTTCTCGAGAGATGGTAGATCAGTTGAGTAGTTTAGGATCTTTGGGAAGTAGCAACGATGCGAATAGTATGTGGAACACTACTGCTGGCTGCAGTAGAAAAGTAGCTACTGATGTATTAGGGCTGTTAAGAGGGACTTTTGGTGGACTTCAGGGTGATTGGTGGTGGAATGGAGAAGTTCAGAGCAAAGTGAAAGCTAAGAAGGTTGGTTATATAGAGTGATTGGAGTGTAGGGATGAGGATGAAAAGTGATGATTGAAGCAGATTTATAAGATGGCAAAGACAGAAGCGAAGATGGCTGTGATGAGTGCTAAGACAACAATGTTTGAGCGACTATATATGGAGCTAAGTGACAAGGGGGGACTAGAGATTGTATAGGCTTGCTAAAGATAGAGAACAAAAGGTCGTGACTTGGATCAAGTGAAGTGCATCAAGGATGTGAAGGGTAAGGTGTTGGTGGATGAGACTTCTATTAAGCTAAGGTGGCAAGCATACTTTCATAAACTCTTAAATGAAAAAGAAGATAGGGATATTGAGTTGGGTGAGTTGGCACACTCCAAAAGCAACCATGATTTTTGATAGTACGAGTGGTTCAGAGTTGAGGAGGTTAGATGGGCTATTATTAGGATGAAGAAGGGAGGGCGATAGAACCCGATGAGATTCCGATAATAGGGTCAAGGATGGCATAGAGTGGTTGACTAGACTATTTAATATTGTTATGAAAATTGCTAAGATGCTTGATGAATAAAGGAGTACGTTGGTTCCACTGTATAGGAACAAAAGGGATATCCTAAATTGTAACAACTACAGGGGTATCAAGTTGCTAAGTCACACTATGAAGGTTTAGGAGAGAGTGGTGGAGATGAGGATGAGAAAAGTAGTGTCAATCTCAGAGAATTAGTTTGGATTCAAACCGAGGGGTCGACACTGAAGCAATTCATCTTGTTCAAAGATTAGTAGGGAAATATAGGGAAAGAAATAAAGACCTTCATATGGTCTTCATTAATCTCGAGAAGGCCTATTACAAAGTTCTGAGGGATGTCCTATGGAGGTGCCTAAAGATGAAAGGTGCCCCGATTGCATATATTGGGGTAATAAAGAACATGTACGGCGAAGCCAAAACTCAAGTAAGAACGGTGGGAGGAGACATACAGAGTACTTTCCTATTAATATGGGACTTCATCAAGGATATGTATTAAGCCATTTTATGTTTCCTTGGTGATGGATGAGCTGACACGATCTATTCAAGAGGAGGTTCCATGGTGTATTCTATATGCAGATAACATAGTATTGATTGATGAGACTTGGGAAAAAGTTAATGGTAGATTGGAGGTATGGAGACACGCTTTGGAGTCCAAAGGGTTCAAACTGAGCAAGGCCAAAACAAAGTACTTAGAGTGCAAATTCAGTGTTGTGGGGGATGAAGCAGATATTGATTTGAGACTTGCTACTCAACCTATTCCTAAGAGAGAAACTTGTAAGTATCTTGTGTCCATCATCCAGAGTGGTAATCGACGATGATGTCACACATTGTATTGGGACAACATGGAAAAAATGGAGGCTTTCCTCTTGAGTATTATGTTATAAGAAGATATCAACTAAACTCAAAGGTATGTTTTATAATATGGTTATTAGATTGTCCTTACAGCATGGGGTGGAGTGTTGGCCAATCAAAAACTCACATGTTCAAAAGATGCAGGTCGCGGAGATGAGGATTTTGAAATGGATATGTGGACATACAAAGAGTGATAAGATTAGGAATGAGACTATTCAGGAGAGTTAGAGGTTACCCCTGTGACTGACAAGATGAGAGAAACGATACTGCGATAGTTTGGAGATATGCAGAAGACAAGAATTGATGCTCCTATTAGGAGGTGCGAGATGTTGGATTTAGGAGTTACACGAAGAAGTAGAGGTAGACCAAAGTAGTATTGGTGGGAGGTGATAAGGCAAGATATGGTAAAACATGATCTCACCGAGGATATGACCTTAGATAGGAATGAATGGAGGCCGTGAATTAGTGTAATAGGTTAATAGGTTGGTAAGGTTAGGTTGATGTCTAGCTATGAGGTATAGTAGGGTAGTAGGTTTAGTCATGCTTTATTCCTTGTGGTGCAATTATTCACCTTATATATGTTAATTTTATTGTATTTTCATACCATCATATGTTTTTAGTTAATAATCTCTCTTTCTATTTACTTTTCTTTACTTCTCTATCTTTCTTATCTAGTTTATTCTGCTTATAAGCTTTCAAGATGAGTGTTCCGATGAAACAGTCTCTCTACCTCTATGAGGTAGTCGTAAGGTCTGCGTACATTCTACCCTCCCTTGACCTAACTTGTGGGATTTTACTGGGTATGCTGTTGTTGTATGCTACATTGTTTAAGGCTCCAAATAACCCCTTTCAAGTCCTATACAACCCTAAACTATCCAATTCAAACTCATTCTCAAATACCCTAGATCCTAAACCCTTCCAAACACGCCCAAGTTCTTCAAGGCCTTCAATAGAAGAGAGAAAGCTAGGGTTTTGGGTTTCTCTTCATTCTTCCACAAGATTTTCGTCTCCAATCACACCCTGGTATGTGGATTTTGATTTATGGAGACCTTTCCTCCATAAAGCTCAACCATTCCTCTTTTTTCTTTTTTCATCATTTATTTTTAAGTTGTGAAAATTGATGAAAATTTTATCAACTCTCTTATATGATTATATTATGAAGTAATTTATAGTATTCTACCTTGGAAAACTACATTGCATTAAAATGTCATGTGAAATCTATTATTTAAATGAGGACTTAGTGATACCCTAGCCAAGTCTTGTCATACTTTTGGTGGGTTATTTTGAATAATGCTCAGGTGATTTTATTTTGCTTCTTTCATGTCATTTACTATTAAATTTCATGGGTTTAAGAATGTGTACATGTCCACACCATGATTTGATTAAAATTCATGCCAAGTTTCTTGTGTAATAAGTGCCTTATCAAGATATGCATGTCACGCATGTTGAGATTAATAAGATGGCCAAAAAGTATGTTATGAGCTCATGAGCATGATATGAATGTAAAGAATGATGTAAAGCCCTATAATTGATGTTATGAGCTATGTTTTAATGAGCTACTCCATGGATGAAATTGAAATTTTTTAAGACTATGATTAACATGAGTATGAGTATGTTCTAAGTATTCCATTGGATTGTGACCTAGCACTGAGAGAACCTTGGTAGTTTCCCATTGTCCCTAAACGACGTGCCACCATAGTTTCATGCTATTGATCCCCTATATGGGCTTGTACCAATTAAAAAGAAATGTCATAAGATAAGGATGATTTATTATACCTACCAAAAAGGCCATGCCAAAAGGTAAGGGGGTATATGGGTACTTCCCCAAAAGGCTATGTCGTAAGATGTATGTTTGGTTTACGTTGGCAAAGTAGACCACTCCTTCGGTGTGAAGTGAACATCAAGATTCCAATTAGTAACTCTTTTGGTCTTACTTATCGGTTATGGTCCTCTCCCCACCTATGTATGATATATCTAGTGCTTGATGATACTGCATGCACATTTAGACTACGCATCCATCATTCAGGACATATTTAGCGTGTATCCATTGTTTATATTTGCATATTATTTCATCATGGATTATGTTCCTTACTGCATTTCATCCTGCATACTTAGTATATCCCATATACTAACATATATTTTTGCCTACATGACCTAACCATGTAGGGATCGAAGCTCCTATCCATTTGCCTCCTCACGTGGCTAGATGGTTTGATTGAAGATTGCTTTGGTGAGTCCTCCATTTGGGAACAATATGCACTTACTTTTATGCTCTATTAAAACTTGTCTAGTTATGAATATCTATCTTTGAGGGTGAGCTCAGGAGATGTCTTGATCCCCATTTCATTCGTATCAGAGGTGTTGTTGGATATGGATATGTATGCTAAGAGCTCGACTTTTGTTATGTTAATGTACTAATTAAGACTCTCTTGGTCCTTATTCCCTTCTTATGCTTGTTGTTGAAGAAATGGGAGACTGAAGTCCCTAATAAGCCATAGTGTGAGTCACACTTACCCGAACCTTAGATATTATTAGCTATATGTTTGTACTGATTCACTTTCCCATAACATCCCCATGGATTGAGACCTAAGCTATGTTTCCCCTAGAATTATGTGTTTGTTGTTTAAATATGCTTCCGCAACCAAGGATTTACCATGTATGCTTAATAGGCTTGTTTGGGTCCTTCGGGTCCCCCATTCACCATGTTATGCCTAGGCCTTAGGTTCGGATCGTGACAAGCTTGGTATCAGAGCACTAAGTTTGTAAATAGTCCTCAGAAATCTAGTAAACCAAATCAACAAGTGTCTTGTTCAGGCTACTGAAGCACACCACAAGTATTAATAAGAGGCTATGAGGCATTTTAGGAATGATTCACTTCTTCATATTCTATGATATGCTTTAGGAGTTAAATTGGGACTTCTTATTTCTAATGGGTGACCTTTTTCTATTTTTAGATCATGCCTAAAAGAAGAGCAGCCGAAAAAGCTCTTATTCCCGAAGATGAACCGAGCCCTTCGGCTCCACAAGTCCCACAAGGAGAAAAAGGGGCCACTCATGCCGAATATTGGAATGTGGTCACTTTATTTTCAAGGGACATGACCAACCAAGGATTTTAAGCTTCTCATACTCCTACCCCTACTTTAAGAGTAAGGCACTTCACAAGAATGTATCCTCCGGAGTTCTATGGATCCAAAGTTGAAGAAGTTCCCCCAAAATTCATCAATGAGGTGTACAAGGTTCTTGACATTATAGGGGTAAGATCAAAGGAGATAGCAGAACTAACAACCTACCAACTAAAGGGCTTTGCTCAATTGTGGTTTGTTTATTGAAAGAAGAAGAGCGATCATGGAGAGCCTATCTCTCGGGAAGAATTCATGGCCGCCTTCCTCAATCGTTATTTTCCCATGGTGCTAAGGGAAGCAAAGATGAAAAAGTTCATAAACCTCAAAAAAGGTTCTATGAGTGTGTCATGCTCCGAGAGGGTATCCTAGGTGTAATTGGCATTCAAAGACTATTTCTATTGCTCGAGCGAACCACTTGGCCTCATCGTTACATCTTACTCAGTAGCAGAAGAACTACTCAAGGATGACATTAAATAGAAGATAGAATTATGATAAACAGTTTCCCAAAATAGTTCAAGACTAAATATAAAATACTCAATAATACTCTGCTCTAGATTTATGAAGCCTCTACTCTAATCATCTATGAGGTACCATGACAAGTCATTGTTATCCAACTCAACAAATAAAGAACTGAATAAAATAATAATAGGCTCTTCCGAAATGTAATGAGGGCTCACCAATCTCTGGGTCTCTAAAATCTGAACCTCAATGGTGCATCTGCTGAAGTCCTTTATCTCTCGTATCTATATCATGAAATGACGCAGTGCCAAATGGTGTCAGTACATGGAATGTACTGGTATTTAAACAAGCTAAAAGTAAAACAGATAAAGCTCACCAATCAACAGACTCAAGTCAAGACTCAACTCTTCATATCATATCTCAACTCAAGAAATCATGCAATGTTAAAGTTTGAAATCATGCATTAGAAAATAAACTCAGTGTTTAATGCAACTCAGTTTGAAAATCATGATATGCTCAACCCAAGTATTGCTTGGAAGTTTCTCTAGCTAACATAACTCTCCACAACCATGAGCTTTTTGTGATGCAAAATGAATATGGAATTGTTGCATTGCCCGTCCTTAACATGCCATGGAAAGGGACATATCAACTCTAACTTTCTCTCTTAGATCCAAAGACAACGTCCAACATTTGGGACAAGAGTCGCTAGTATTTTGCTGAAATGACTATCCAGCGGTGGCAAATGCAGTTCTAGGGTGACTTCTCACCAAACTCGATGCTCAATACTCCTTCTAAGAATAAAACTTGCTCGCAGAAATAAGCTCAACTCATCTCTTTGACTCACTCAAACAAGTCAACTCAGTTCTTAGTAGCTCAACTCAATTCGTCAACAACTCAATAACTCAAGACCGTCGTCCATGCAATGCAACACAAGACTTTAATCCACATCATACAAGACTCTCATGAATTACGGTCATGTGACTTCATATTAGCATGCTTAGCATATAAGATGTGATGGATACTCATTACATGCATATATAAAGCAAGAAAACATACATGAAGCAAGAAAACATAATTATCAGGTTTACATTACTTAGTTCAATAGGTGGCATTCACAATTCCAATTAAATCTATAAGCAAGGAAAATACCAAGGTTAAGGTTCATGGATCAATCATCTGAAATACTTTATAATTCAAGATAACAATGGTGCAGCTTATAACTCTAATCAAATAATTTCAAGAAACTCAACTCTTTTCAAGAATTTGAGATTTACAAATCATAAGTTTAAAGTATACAAATTAATACTCAAAATCTCGACTTATGTTAATGACAACGCATATGGATCATTACCTTCAGCATCATTATTTGGCACAAAAAGTTGTGGGTATTTGGTCCTCATAGCTACTCAGCATTCCATGTAGCTTCCTCAAAGAATTAGTTCCTCTACAGAACCTTGATGGAGGCTATCTCTTTGTTCCTCAGCTTATGAACTTGCGATTGAGAATTTGCACGGGAACCTCTTCACAAGATAGGCTATACTTTACTCCCGTACTCTCAATGGGTATTTCCAAAGCGGGATCTCCCAAACACTTCTTTAAAATTAACACATGGAACACCAGATGGATCCTATCTAGCTTAGAAGGCAAGTCTAACTCATAGGCAACCTTCCCAATCATACTCACATTTTGATAGGACCGATATAGCACGGACTTAACTTCCCCTTCTTGCCAAATCTCATGACGCTTTTCATGGGTTATACTTTCAAGTACACCTAATCCTCTACCTCAAATTCAAATTCCCTTCTTCTCATGTCTGTGTAAGACTTTTGGCGACTTTGCGTGGTTTTCAACCACTTTTTAATAACTTTTACCTTCTCCATGTACTGGTGGACAATATTAGTTCCAATAAATTTAGCTTCACCAACTTTAAACCAGCAATCAGTGATCTATATCTCCTCCTGTATAAAGCTTCATAAGGGCTCATCTGAATGCTTATGATAATTGTTTTTGTACGCGAACTCAATCAATGATAGATGATTATGCCAATTCCCCTTGATGTCAATGAGATACGCTCTCAACATATCCTCCAAAGTCTGAATGGTGATGAAACAACCCTTAAAAAATGCCTAAAAATGTGTCTCGGAATGTCCAGAATTTTAAATTCCATATATCTCAAAATCCATGCGTAATACAAAAATTCTAACTTCATATTCTTTTTCAAGGTGCCAAAATTAGATGTAAAAGGGTCTAACCTAGATTTAAGACTAACGATTAGCAATTTCAATTGTCATAACTTTTTCTATCATGAATCAATCCATGACAGCATCATGATGTGCAGTTGTCACGAAAATATGTTAATTTGGCCTCCGTGATAGGTTTGTATCACAGACCGGATACGGATATGTGTATTTTGTTGCCAGTTATTTTTATCTCAGTCCAAAACTTTTAAGTCTTGGCCTAAGTATTCCCAAACATATTTTTAGCTATACTTAGCCTTATTTCACCCTCATATCTTCCTAAACATTCCCCAATACTCACTCAAACATTTAGTCTTATATTTATGTCAAAACTTCAAGTCTAAAACCCTCATTCGGATGTGTAGATTCTCCTTCAAGCTCCAAGTTTCCATCTCCAATCTTCTTCAAGGTTTCTCCAAATGATAAGTTATGTTGGTTTCCTTCATGGGTTCCTTTCACCCATAATACCTAAGCCTCCTTTTACTAATATTGCATGACTTAAAGTTGATTTACAAATGGATCTTGATAATTATGAAATTCACAGCACACTATGTTAAAGCTATGTGAAATTGTGACTGTTTTGCAATGTTTTGAGCTAGAAATCTTTTGATCAATTGTAAGATTTGAGGATGGATTTTTATGTATATCGCTTGGGGGTGTTTCAAGGTGTTGATTAATGGTTTTACAATAGATTTTATTGTATGATTTCATCTCTATATTTTATGAGTTGATACTAGCATTACACACCCTCTAAGTGTTTGATAAAATGTTGGGATGTTGTTTCTTGAGGAGTTGAAGGTCCAAAGCATGAGACATGATGAGAATGACTCTATGATAATGAAATGAGATTATATATGTATACTCTATATAAAGTGTTGCATTAGACCATACTCGATCTGTGGGTATAACAGCCCAAGTAACCAAGGTGGGGGTTTGTACTCATCAGCAATGTGAGGGGTTTGTACTTCACCACCTTGGTGATATGGTGTAATTATCATCAACCATGTGAGGGTTTATACCACACTTCCAGGGTAATGGCATGAAACCATCATCAACTACCAAGGGGTTTGTACCTTGAAAATCTTGCTTGATCTCTTCAACATATATAACATCCTATATCTCATGAGTTACTTAAGCATGTTTTACATATGCATAGATCATACATATCATATTGCTATAGTATACCTATTGCCTATTGTTATGCATTTTGATTATGATGTTTAATTCTTGTTTGCATTGCATCCTACATACTACATTCAAACGTACTAACGCATGCTCTATGCCAACCTGATATCACCATGTAGGAATCGGTGCCCAGGTTAGTCATCATCCTCCTACACGTAGCTAGTTTGATGCTACTCAAGCTAGTTGGTGATTCCTCCACTTCGGGGACCTTAGTCTATGTTGCTCTTATTATGTACTGAGACATTCTTCCTTATGTTCTATTTTGACTATGAGGGTGAGCCTTGTTGCTTTGTCTTTCCCCCCAGTCTTATCTATGTATTAGAGGTGTTTGTGGGACATGTTATGTACCTATGCTAAGAGCTAAGAGCCTTGACTCTATTGTTCTTGATGTCTATGATATGGAAGTGCTTTCCCTTAGACCCAGTTTCCCCTCTTTTTATCTCTTGATGCTTGATTTATTGCTTTTGCGATCAAGGATATATAATGATTTTCTAAGAGGCTTTCTTGGGGTCCCTTTGGGTTTCCCTTGCACCATCACGTTTAGGCCCTAGGCTTGGGTCGTGGAAAACTTGGTATCATAGTACATTGGAGTCCAACACACTGCATCAATTAGAGTCCTATTAATGGTTGTGAAGCGTGCCATGACTATGAATAGGTGGCTATGAGACGTTTTACGAAATGTTTCCCTTCTTCATGTTCTAATTCATTCTATAGAGTTTTCGTAAGTTTTTTCCCTAATGATTATTCTTTTCTATATTAGATCATGCCAAATACTCGAGGAAGAAAGGCCGAAATCCCGAGGATCAACCTACCAATGGTGAGCTCCAGGAAGCTCCCACTATGCTTGCCCAAGTTGTGGCCAATCAAGTCAATCAAAGGGCCCAAGCCTCTCATGCTACTATCCTAGGAGCTAGGGTAAGAGACTTTATGAGGATAAATCCTTTGATATTCTATGGATCAAAGATGGATGAGGATCCATAAGAGTTCATTGATGAGGTCTACAAAATCATGAATATCATGGGTGTTGGGCTGAATGAAAAGTCGGAGTTGGCGGCGTACCAACTCAACGGGGTAGCCAAAATATGGTATGATCAACAGAAGGGTGAGAAGGGAATTGGTAACATGGTGCTTGGGGAAGAGTTCAAATTGGCTTTCCTTAATCAAATTTTTCCTCATGAGCTTATGGAAGCTAAGATGGTAGTGTTCATGAAATTGAAACAAGGTGCTATGAGTGTTAGGGAGTATGCTCTCAAGTTTAATTGACTTTCAAAGTATGCTCCTCATTTGGTGGTCGATCCTAGATCTTGAATTAATAGGTTCGTGATTGGGGTCTCCAACTTGGTAAGTGAAGAATGCCAGTCCGCCATGCTAATTAGTGACATGGACTTGTCTTAGTTGAGGACATATGCCGAGCAAATGGAGGAAGAAATGTTGAGGAAGAGAAGGGGGCATGAGGCCAAGAGGGCCAGATTTTAGGGTAAATTCCAAAAGGGTGCTAGATTTCTTCAAGGGCAAGGGGCTACTCATGCTACTAATAGGGGGTTTGCCACTGACTTCCCTAAGCCTCAAGGTGTTGGTCGTGTGGCTCCTAAGGATGTGTACCCAAAATATTGAAGGAGTCATGGAGGCCCATGTTTGAAGGGCTCTAATACATGCTATGAATATGGGGAGCTTGGTCATAAGAAGGAGGATTATCCAAGAAACTATGGCAAGGGATGGGGTGGAAATATGGTCCCATTGGGTAGAGGTGGTCCTCGAGGTGGTGCCCCAAGGCACAATCAATTTTATGCACTACAAGGGAGGCAAGGGGTTGATTATGTCCCCCATGTTGTTACCGATATATCAAAAAATCTTTTACTTTGATGTGTATGCTTTGATTAATCCGGGTGCCACTCTCTCCTTTGTTGCCCCTTTAGTTTCTAAAAAGTTCCATGTTTCCCCCGAGTTGTTGCATGAGTCATAAGAAGTGTCTACTCCTATTGGTGCCTCAATTGTTGCTAGCAAAGTTTGTAGGAGTTGTCCTATTTGCATTTTGCATAAGTTGTTGCCTTGTGATCTTGTTGAATTAGACATGGTTGATTTTGATCTCATTCTTGGGATAGATTGGTTACATGGCTACTATGCTTCTATTGATTGTAGAACCCATAGGATAAAGTTCTAATTTCCAAATGAACTCGACCTTGAGTGGGAGAGTAAAGATATGGTCGTCAAGGGTAGATCCATTTCATGCATTAAAGCCCGTAAGTTAATCTCTAAGGGGTGTCTTTACTATCTTGTGAGGGTTAAAGATCTGGATTCCAAAGTTCCTTCCATAGAGTCGATTTCGATTGTAAATGAGTTTCTTAATGTCTTCCCAAATAACCTACCTGGTATTCCTCTCGAATGGGAGATAGATTTTGGCATAGATCTCCTTCCCGATACTCAACCTTTTCTGCATTCCCCTTACTGTATGGCCCCCGCGAAGTTGAAGGAGTTAAAAGAGTAATTGAATGATTTGTTGGAGAAGGGATTTATTACACATAGTCAATTACCTTGGGGTGCCCAAATGTTTTTTGTGAAAAAGTATGATGAGTCACTTAGAATGTGTATTGACTATCGACAACTGAATAGGATCAATATAAAGTATAGATATCCCCTTCCAAGGCTTGATGACTTGTTTGACCAATTGTAAGGGTCTGGCTTCTTCTCTAAGATTGATCTTCAGTCCGGGTATCATTAAGTGAGGGTGAGGGAGTGTGACATTTCTAAGACAACCTTTTGGACTAGATATGAGCATTATGAGTTTATTGTGATGTCACTTGGGTTGACCAATGCACTGGCCATCTTCATGGACCTAATGAATAGGGTTTTCAAACCTTACCTTGATTCCTTTGTTGTGGTCTTTATTGATGATATTTTGATCTATTCACGTAGTAGGGAGGAACATATGGGTCATTTGAGGTTGTATTGCAAAGATTGAGGGAGGAGAAATTATATGCCAAATATGACAAGTGTGAATTTTGGTTGAAGGAGGTTGTATTCTTGGGTCACTTTTTGTTGGGAGAGGTATTAAAGTGGATCCCAAGAAGGCCGATATGATTAGAAATTGGCGTAAACCCTTGATCTCGTAGTATATTAGGAGCTCTTGGGCCTTGTGGGTTACTATAGAAGATTTGTGAACGGGTTCTCCTCCATTGCTTCCCCTATGACCAAATTGAATCAAAAGGAGGTTAAGTTTGTGTGGACCGATAATTGTGAGATAAGCTTCCAAACATTGAAGGATAGGCTTGTGTCTGCTCTTATATTGTCACTACCAGATGGGCTTAAGGGTTTTGTTTTGTATTGTGATGCATCTAGAATTGGTTTGGGTTGTATGCTAATGCAAAATGGTAAGGTCATAGCCTATGCTTCTAAACAACTCAAAGTACATGAAAAGACCTACCCTACCCATGATCTTGAATTGGACACCGTTGCATTTGTATTAAACATTTGGTGTCATTATTTATATGGGGTGAATGTTGATGTCTTCACTGATCATAAGAGCCTCTAATATGTCTTTGCTCAAAAAGATCTCAACTTGAGAAAGAGAAGGTGGCTATAACTTCTTAAAGACTATGACATGAGTGTGCATTATCATCCATGTAAGGAAAATGTGGTGGCTGATGCGTTGCGTAGGGTGTTTATGGGTAGCCTAGCCCATATTGATGGTGGTGATTGGGAGACGGCTAGAAAGGTGCTTAGATTAGCTAGACTAGGGGTTAGGTTGGAAGACGTGGGTGATGGTGTTGTTATTCTTGATGGTTCCAAATCTTCCTTGGTTGATGAGGTGATAGCGAAATAAGATCTTGACATCATTTCTTGAATTGAAGGCCATGGTAAAAGAGGGAAAAGTAGAGGTTTTCTCCCAAGGGGGAGATGGTGCCCTTAGATACCAAGTTAGGTTGTGTGATCTTTGTGTTAATGGTGTGAGGGAGAAAATCCTTGATGATGCCTATAATTCTTCCTACTTTATCCACCATAGTTCCATAAAAATGTATAGGGAGTTGAGGGATGTGTATTGGTTGGGAGGCATGAAGAGGGACATTGCCAAATTTGTTTCCGATTTCCATAGTTGTCAACAAGACAAAGCCGAACATCAAAGGCTGGGTGGACTAACCCAAGACATAGAGATTCCTACTTGAAAATGGAAGGTGATAAATATGGATTTTTTGACAGGGTTGCCAAAGACTAGAAAAGGTTTTGATTCCATTTATGTGCTGGTTGATAGGATAATAAAATCGGCCCATTGAAGAGTATGCAAGGTTTTACATCCATGAGTTAGTGAGGTTACAGGGGGTTTCTTTGTTCATCATATTGGATCGTAGTTTAAAAGTCACTTCACACTTTTTGAAGTCTTTTCAAAGGGGTCTTAGTACAAAGGTTCACCTTAGTACAATCTTCCACCCTCAGACGGATGGCTAAGCCAAAAGGACAATTCAAACACTTGAAGATACGTTTAGGGCATGTGTATTGGAGTTGAGGGGGTATTTGGGATGACCATCTTCCTTTGATTAAGTTTGAATACAACAAAGCTATCACTATAGCATCGGTATGTCTCCTTTTGAGGCTTTTTATGGGAGACATTTTAGATCACCAGTTGGTTGGTTTGAGGTTGGAGAGGTGGCTTTATTGGGACCGAATATGGTTATGAAGGATCTTGAGAAGGTTAGGATGATTAGTGAGGGATTGAAGACATCCCAAAGTCATCAAAATTCCTATGCCGATGTACAAAGTAGAGACCTTGATTTCAAAGTAGGTGATTGGGTTTATTTGAAAGTCTCTCTAATGAAAGGTGTGGTCCATTTTCGTCAAAAAAGGAAGTAGAGTCCAAGATATGTTGGTCCTTGTGAGATCTTAAAGAGGCTTGGCTAGGTAGCTTGCGAGTTGAAGTTGCCTAGTGAAATGAATTTGGTTCATCTGGTGTTCCATATCTCTATGTTGAGAAAATGCGTTGGTGATCCTAGTGCTATTGTGCCTCTTGATGTTGTGGGTGTTTTGAGGATACCCCTACTTATGAGGAGACTCTGGCTTAGAGTTTAGATAGGGATTTGAAGAGATTGAGGAATAAGGAGGTGGCATCCATTAAGGTCCTTTAGAGGAACCAACAAATCAAAAGTGCTACTTGGGAGGACGAAGTGGACATGCAAAAGTAGTATCCTTATCTTTTCCACTCCACTAAACTCTAAGATACTAATTCTAAGTCCACTACGTCATTTCAAGTCTTGTATTTTAGCCCCTATGTCATTCATATTCATTCATATTTAAGTTGGCAAGTTTATGATGATTTTACACTTATGTTGAGATTTTGAAAATGGTGTTTTAAAAGTAATGTTGCATTCTTGCTGGGGCTAAATTGTTTATGATAACTCTTGTCTTGTACGTCTATTTACGTTCGGGGACAAATGTTCCCAAGGGGGTTATATTGAAACAACCCTAAAAAATTGCTCGAAAATGTGCCTCGGAATACCCAAAATTTTAAATTCCATATATCTCAAAATTTGTGCGTGATATCAAATATCCAACTTCGCATTCTTGTTCAGGAGCAAATGCTTAGCACTTTTAATTTTTGTAATTTTTCTTATCAAGAATTAATCCGCGATAGCACCGTGACGTGCAGTTATCGCGGACATGAATTAATTTGACCTCTGCGATAGGTCTGCATCGCTTACTGAATGCAGACTGTGTATTTTGTTACCAATAATTTTTATCTCGGTCCAAGACTTTTAAGTCTTGGGCCTAAGTGTTCCTAGACATATTTATACCTATACTTAGCCTTATATCATCCTAAGCATTCCCAAAACTCACTCACACACTTAGTCCTATATTTCTCTCAAAAATTCATGTCTCAAACCCTCATCCGAATCTCAAGATTCTCCTTCAAGCTCCAAGTCTCCATCTCCAATCTTCTTTAAGGTTTCTCAAAAAGATAAGGTATGTTGGTTTCCTTAATGGGTTCCTTTCACCCATGCTACGCAAGCCTCTTTTTACTCAAATTGCATGATTTAAAGTTGATTTAAAAATGGGTCTTGATTAATATAAAATTCACTACAAACTATGTAAAAGCTATGTGAAACTGTGACCATTTTGCTATGTTTTGAGCTAGAAATCTTTGATCTATTGTAAGACTTGAGGAGGGGTTTTTGTTGTCTATTGCTTGAGGGTATTGGAAGGTGGTGATTGATGGTTTTCCAATAGATTTTCTTGCATGATTTCATCTCAATATTTCATGATTTTATACTAGCATTACATACCCTCTTAGTATTTGCTAAAAGGTCCGGATGTGGTTTCTTGAGGAATTGAAAGTCCAAATCATGATATATGATGAGAATAACTATATGACGATGAAATGAGCTTATGCATATCATATACTCTATATAAAGTGTTGCATTAGACCATACCCGATCCCGGTGGATAAGAGCCTAGGTAACCAAGGTGGGGGTTTGTACTCATCAACAATGTGAGGGGTTTGTATTTCACCATCGTGGTGATACGGTATGATTATCATCAACCATGTGAGGGGTTTGTACCACAGTGCTAGGGTGATGGGGTGAAACCATCATCAACCACCAAAGGGTTTGTACCTTGAAAATCTAGCTTTGTCTCTTCTACAAATATGATGTCCTATATGAGCATGAGTTACTTAAACATGTTTTACTTATGCATTGATCATGCATGTCATATTGCTATAGTATGTCTATTGCCTATTGTTATGCATTTTGATTATGATGCTTAATTCTTCTTTGCATTGCATCCTACATACTTAGTACATTCAAACGTACTCAACGATACTCTATGCCTAGATGATATCACCATGTAAGAACCGGTGCCCAAGTTGATCATCCTCCTCCTCGACATGTCTAGCCCGATATTACTCAAACTAGTTAGGGAGTCCTCCATGAAACAACCCTAAAAAGTACCCGAAAATGTGCCTAGGAAGTGCACAGAATCATAATTTTTATATATCTAAGAATCAATTTGTTATTTTGAAAGTTCGACTTCATATTCTTATTTAGGGGGGAAATTGAGTGGGGAATGGGTCTAACCCGAATTTTAGAGCGATTGTATCAAAATTCGAAAATCTCAAAAATGTGATTTTGGAGGGTCAACTTTCCTTATCTCTTCCATTCTACTCAAGCCTGAGGTACTAATTCTATGTTCTCTATATGATCTCAAGTCTTAAGTTTAGCCTCATGTCATTGTATACATTCATGTTTAAATAGACAAGTTCATGATAATTTTACACTTGTGTTCAGATTTTTGAAATGATGTTTAAGTGCATTGTTGCATCCTTATGTGGGATGAAATTATCATGTTTAAGTCTCTCATATACCTTTCTTTGACATTCGGACATGAATGTTCCCAAGGGGGAGACATTGAAACCACCCCAAAAATACCCAAAAAAGTGACTCAGAAGTGCCTAAAATCATAATTTCCATATATTTCAAATTTCATGCGGGATATCAAAAATCCGACTTAATATTCTTATCAAGGGGGCAAATTGAGTGAGAAATGGGTCTAAACCTGATTTTAGAGAAAACGAATCACAATTTCAAAATCTAAAATTTTGCATATCCAGTGTCTGTCCACGATGGTACCGCGACGAGCCTCCATCGTAGACCTATGTAAATTTTGCCTCCGCGATAGGTCTACATCGCGGACCTATGTATTTTGTTCCCAGTGATTTTATCTCGGTCCAAGTCTTTTGGGTCTTGGGTCTAAGTCTCCCATGCATGAAAACACCAATTCTTAGCTATATTTTCCTTCATGTCGTACAAGACATTCCCCAATACTTTCTCAAACCCTTAGACTGATATTTCTCTCAAACTTCAAGTGTCCAAATCTCTTCTGGATCATATGTAATTCACCCAAGCTTCAAGTCTCCATTTCCAATCTTCATCAAGAATTCTCCAAACTCAATGTATGTGGGTTTTAACCATTGGGTTCTTTCACCCATGGTGCCCAAGCTCCCTTTTTACCTAAATTGCATAATTTCAAGTTGATTTACTTATGGGTCTTACTTATTATGAATTAGTCTATGAACTATGTTGGGGTTTCATGAAATCATAATTGTTTTAGCATGTTTTGGGATTTGATGAAGGGTTTTAATGTATATTGTTTTAGAGTGTTACCAAGTATTGATGGATGGTTTTACATTGAATTTTCTTGCATGATTGTATCCCTAAATTGCATGGTTGACAATAACAATACACACCCACCAAGTGTTTGATAAAATGTCTAGTTCTGAGTTCTTGAGGAATTGAAGGTCCAATGCATGTCTTATGAGTTGAATGACTTTATGATGATGAAAGGAATGTATATATATCATATTCTCCTATATCATGTTGGGTATTGACCATGTCCCACTCGGGGGGTCGTGAACCCGGGTAACCATGTTGAGGGGTTTGTACATTGATAACCAACTGAGGGGTTGGTATCTCAATGACCATGGGTGGTATGGTGAGACGTTCCACCAACAAATTGAGTGTTTGGTGCTTCAATCACCATGGGTGGTAGGGTCAGACGATCCACCAACCAATTGAGGGGTTGGTGCCTCAATAGACTATAAATTCTATGATGATAGTGTATTCTTGCACATGTATTATGTTTTGTGTAATCATGATTTACTTCAAGAATCTTCCATGTATGCCATATTACTACATGCTTATTCATTCTCTATGTTATGCATTTCGATTATGTTGCCTATCTCTTGTTGTATTGCATCCTACATGCTTAGGACATTCAAATGTAGTACACATACTCTATGCCTACATGATGTTACCATGTAGGAACCAAATCCCTACTTGAGCATCTTCCTCCACATGGCTAGTACAATTTCTCTGAAGCTAGTTGGTGAGTCCTCCATTCCGGGGACAATGTCTATGATCTCATTCTATGCTAAAATTATCATTATTTCATGTATGCGTTGACTTTGAGGGTAAGCCCGGTTGCGTGTCTTGGTCCCCAATCCTATCTAAGTTTTAGAGGTGTTATTGGACATGTTATATATTGAGCCTTGACTCTCTTATTTTCATGTTTATGTTATGAAAGTTTCCCTTAGTCCGTTTGTCCTCATATCTAATCTAATTATGTTGTTTAATTCATCCGCGACCAATGATGTCAAATAATATGTTAAGAGGCTTGCTTGGGGGTCCCTTCAAGTTGCCCATGCACCATGTCATGTCTAGGACCTAGGCTTGGTCGTGACAGTAGAGAATCCTAGGAGTGTGCTTGCATGATTGCTAATTCGACAAGATTGGTATCACTAATTTCTAATATGAGTTGATTGTCAATAGTTAATATGAATTTAAGGTAATGACAACTCTTTACCAATCGGTCATCAAATATCATGTTGGTTTTCTCAAAACCCAATATGTACATCAATAAAATCAACCAAAAATTTTTACTCCAAGTAAACTATTTCCAACTTCAACTATGAAATGATATAAGTAGAGTCATTATCAATTATTTATTTAAATCTAATGTTTCTTTAGAAATATTAGAGAACTAAAGCAAACAAGAGTTTGCTACCTCAAATTATAAGTTAAAACACAAAAAGATAGCCAAACTCATATGAAATTAACATTATATTAAGCAATTAAGAAAAACCTAAGTGTTAATTAAGCATTTATTATAATTGTACATGCTAAGAATGAAGGAGTCTTTCTTTTTGATTGAGCCCTGCAGGGGAATCCTACGAGAAGGGCAATTAGGGATTAATCAGCGCGGGAATCGTCCCTTATCAAGGGCAGTTGAAAAGACTGATTCCGATCCGACCAACGCTAACGCAAATTTAGCTCCTTCTGCTTAAAAATATATTGGAGGCTTTTATGGTCTGTAAAAATGTCAACATGTACGCCATATAAATAATGCCTCCAGATTTTTAAGGCATGAATCACCGCTACTAATTCAAGGTCGTGAGTTAATTCAGCTCGTGCTTCCTGAGCTGCCGAGAAGCATAGGCAATTACTTTGCCATGCTGCATCAAAACACACCCCAAACCTACACG
>JAOTQR010022797.1:0-16910 GCA_025774065.1 Solanum ossicruentum
TCCATTGACCAATTGAGTCCCAAACTTATATATTTTAATTCCAATTGAGGACTTTCGACTTCAAATAAAGTTTTATCAGCCAAATACTTGATTCCACACTCCCCGCACCTCAAATAGATTAAATTTAGGCTATATTTCAATCCCAACAATATATCTCAATTAATAATTAATCTTAGGAAATTTCGGGGTTTAACACAACACACTTTCAATTTCTCGGGCCTCAGCATCATCTACTAGCCCTTGATTCAGAAACACCATAGCTAGTGGATCTTTAATCTCGACCTGGCTCGCAGCGACTGCAGTGTCTATTATTATGATAGGGGCCAGATCCTTATACGCCATTGGTAGCTTCATTGCCTTGTAGATTTCAAACACTTCTACCTTATCATGAGCTCGCATGGTAAGCCTCCCTACTGCGACATCGATCAATGCCCCTCCTGTGGCTAGGAATAGGCACCCGAGTATAAATGGGACCTTAGGGTCCGGTTCAAAATCTAGAATGACAAAATCCACGGGGAAGATGAGAGACCTAACTTGAACAAGACTTCTTCCATCACTCCATCCGACCTTGCCAATGACCGATCTGCTAGTTGTAGCATAATAGTTATGGGCTTCAGCTTTCCAAGCCCCGACTTTAAGAACAGAGAAGTGGGCATGAGGTTTATGCTAGCCCCAGGATCATACAAGTCCCTAGCATTTAAACGGCTCCCTATAGTTACTTGCACAGTTAAGCTTCCTGGGTCTTTCAGTTTGGCTGGCAAGTGTGATCTATTGAGAATCTTGGAGTTGCAGGCCTCTGTCAGTGCCACAGTCTCATACCCCACCCACTTTATCTTGTTAGCAATGATGTCCTTGACATATTTAGCATATTTCAGGATCTCCTACAAAATATCAATCAAAGGTAAGTTAATATATACCTGTTTCAGCAGCCTGATGAATTTTTGAAAATAATCATCTTCCTTATTCTTCGTGAGCTTCTGTGGGAACAGAGGAGGAGGTTTTAGTAATGGGGTGACCTCATCAGTAGTTGGGCTGGGATTGCCAACCTCATTATCCTATATAATATTTTGCCCCTCCCTATTCTTCTTCTTGGAGATTAGTTCTGTTAAAGGCCTTCCACTCCTTGTGTTGACTACATTCACTTGCTTTGGGTTGGGATTAGTGTTTCTGCCAAGACACGTTGAGGCCCAGAATTTATTAATGTGGCCAACTGTCCCAACTACTTTTCTAAGTTCTGCAGATCCTGCTTGTTCCTCTTAATTTCCTCTTTTTGCCTGTTCTGATTGGGCATGCCTCAACACCTCACTATTAGTCATGGTGTTCAGATTAGCCTATCTTGCAAGCTGCTGTGGTGGCTGATTCTGATATACATTTCCACCTTATGGTCTTTGCTGCGGTTGCCCAAAATATTGTTGATTGCCACCCTATGAGAAATTTGGTGGTTTCTCCAATTCGGGTTATAAGTGTTCCTGAATTCTTGATAGCCTCCTCTGTTAGCATTACCCACAAAGTTCACTGCCTCAGGAGTAGATCTGCAAGATTCCTCCATGTGATCTCCTCCCCCACATATATCACACCAACCTAGTTGTTTCTGCTGTACCATATTAACGGGGGCTTGCTGCTGACCTGCTGCCAATGGAACTTGCTGTTTTAGACCCAACGCCAAGTTACTGAAGTTTGTGGTCATAATGTGATGCATTGCTGACATTTGGGCTTGCAGGCTGGTTATTGCATCAATCTCCAAGACCCCAGCCTACTTCTGCACTGGTGGTCTGCTGGATCCGCCATTCCATTCCGTGTTACCCAGGGTAATTCTATTTAGAAGAGCATATAATTCATCATATGTCTTCTCCAATGCTTGAACCCCTGTAGCCTAATCCAGGAGAATCTTGGTTTGGGTTCCAACCCTTCAATGAAGGTGTGGACCAATAACTCATTAGCTTGGCAATGGTGTGGGTAATTTATCACTAGAGTTTTGAATGTATCCCATGCCTGATATAGATTCTCCCCAACCCTCTTTTTGAAGCTCAGGATCTCACTTCTTAACTTAGTTGTCTTGCCTGATGAGAATAATCTGGTGAGAAACTTTTGGGCCAAATCATCCCAGGATGCTATGGAGTTCGGTGGCTCAATTTGTAACCATCTCCGGGCTTCCCCCAACAATGAAAAGGAGAATAATGCCATCCTCACGTAGTCACGATTCACTCCCGTGGCAATGAAAGTATCAGCAATCTCAAGAAAATTCTGAAGATAGACCTACGGATCTTCATGAGGAAGCCCAGTGAACTACCCAATAAAGTGTAGCAACTGGACCATGTTCTATTTGAGCTCCCACCGGCCACCAGGCTCAGGCTTGACAAAATAGCTAGTGACATTTGTAGTTCTCAGGATTTCTACGTCCCTTACTGGCCTTGGTGTTGGTGGTGCATCAGCAGTCGGTGCTACTGGTGCGAGTGGGTTGTTGTTTGCCATGTTCTCTGCAAAAGGATCAACCTCTACCTTATTATCCTCTTGATCCTCCAGCTCAATCAATTCAATTGCGGTGTTTCAAACAAAACTCTTGCTCTCCTCTTTAATTGACGAAAACAAGAGTCTTGATCTGCTAGCTTTGAGCTTGCTTTCCTGCATAAAAACACCGCTAAGATCAACTATAGCGATCACCACAAAAATTTGTTGCTCCTCAGTACATGCAAGTGCACGCGGTCTCACAAGTAATATAGTGGTCGTAATTAAAGAGCCGGGTTGTCGAACCCAAGGAAAATGTATCTAGTAATTCCTCTCAGTTATCACATTCGTGGTATTTTAGTAAAAAGAATTTTAGTTGTAGGGAAAATAAATTATAAAGAAATAGTAAACTAAGACTTTCACAAAAGATATCAACTAGCAATGCAATTCTAGGGTTGTAACCTTTTCAACTCTGTCTAGTCCTAACAATATCTATCTATGTCTAGTTTCCCAATTATTGATTCATGGTGTTTGATTTTCCTGAACAGGGTTGCACATCTCTGCCGGCCTACTGTTATTGACTACCTAACTACATCTTGAGAGGGGATAGACAGACCAATAAAAATGCATTAAAGCTATCTTCCCATATATAAACCAAACAAGGTGTAAGGATAGTTGTCACAGGTCTCCCTTACACGAATCAACCTAATTTCCTAGTATTGAACAAACTCCCTATGTTATTGGATTCTATTCACTCCAACATCACTCGAATCCAGAGTGAACAACAAATTTATTCCCTAGTTGGCCAGACTCTGAAGTATAAATATAAATAACATAGGAATAATCGAGATAAACCATCTATAGATGTCAAAAGTTAAGAAATACATATAGTTTATGGCTACAATCCCAGAATATTGAGACTTAGCCACTCATGGACGTTTAATACATCATGAATGAAGTGGAAAACATCAAAAACCAAAATCTAAAGATTAAACTAACCAAATTCTTGGTAGAAAAAAGTTCTTCGTCGCCTTTACAGTAGTTCTTGCGTGAAAACCAAGATAAAAACCTAATGTCTAAGATAGAGTAAAAATAAAAATCGCATAATTTGACTTTTTCACATCGGGTCCTCAGGTTCGCGATGCGGACCCCTTATTTCTCTGACTTTCTGCTTAAATTGCTGACTGAATAATCCTGCACACTTTTACACAAGTCCGCGACGTGGACCTTGCATTTTCTTGGGCTTCATGCCTTTTTCTATTTTTTAGCTTCCGCAACGTTGCTCCCAGGTCTGCGATATGGACTTTTGGTCTTTTGGTTGCTTCTACTGACTTTTATCCTCTGAGTTTCGGGTTATGTTTGTTCCCCATGTTTGGGTTTAACACCAATCTTCTCCAATCCATGCAAAATCCTGCAAAACACAACCAACGGGAGCACTCGGCCCTAGGTTAGCAAAATAAGTGAAAATGACACTCAAACACCCAGACTCTATTAATTTGTCCTCTGAATTCACTCTTATTTATGGACATTATTGACTAATATGGCATATAAATACGCCTAAGATCAAACAGCTCAATCTTATCCCTATCCAAAGGAGCTGATGACTTTGTGGTATACTGCGATGCTTCCAGAGTTGGGGTGGGATGCATACTGATGCAGAAAGGCAAGATGAAAACATGTGCCTTGAGACAGCTTAAGACTCATAAGAAGAACTACCCAACTTATGAGAAGAACTACCCAACTCATGATCTTGAGCTTGCTGCTATAGTGTTTGCTCTAAAAATCTAGAGACACTATCTTTATGGTGGGCATGTAGATGTAATTACAGAGCACAAGAGCTTGCAACATGTATTCAACCAAAAGGAGCTGAATTTGAGGTGGAGGAGATGGTTGGAGCTGTTGAAAGATTATGACATGAGCATCTTCTATTACCCAGGTAAAGCTAATGTAGTTAATGATGCTCTTAGCATGTTAACCATGGGAGCACTGCTCATATTGACGATAACAAGAAAGAATTGGCTAAATAAGTGCACATACTAGCCCGTTTGGGGGTGCAGATTGAAGATTCTGACGAGGGTGGTGCCATTATTAAAAATAGGGCAGAGTCATCATTGGTAGTGGAGGTGAAAGAAAAGCAAGATAGGGATCCTATCCTCCTTCAGCTGAATGAAGATGTTCAGAAATAGAAAGTATTAGTGTTTGCAAAAGGGGAAGATGGGGTACTGAGATACCAAGACAGATTGTATGTGCTAGGTATTGATGGCCTTAGAGACAAGATCCTAGCTGAGGCTCATAATGTCAGATACTTTATTCACCCAGGTGCAACAAAAATGTATAGAGACCTACGGAGGTTTATTGGTGAGGTGGCATGAAGAGGGACGTTGTAGAGTTCATGTCTAGATGCCCGAATTGCCAACAAGTTTAGGTTGAGCACCAAAAGCCTTGTGGTGTGGCTCAGAATATTGAAATTCTAGAGTGGAAGTGGGAGATGATTAATATGGATTTTATAATTGGCTTATCTCGATCTCATAGACAACATGATTCAATATGGGTTATAGTGGACAGAATGACCAAGTTAGCTCACTTTTTACCTATCAAGACGACTGTCACAACTCAGAACTATGCCAAGCTTTATCTTAAAGAGATTGTTGGGTTGCATGGGGTTTCGATATCCATAATTTCAGACAGAGGAGCCTAGTTTACAGCACAATTTTGGAAGCCCTTTGAGGAGCCTAGTTTACAGCACAATTTTGGAAGTCCTTTCAGAAAGGGCTTGGTACAAAGGTGAATCTTAGTATATCCTTCTATCCACAGAAAGTCGGGCAAGCGGAGCGAACCATACAGGCCCTTGAGGATATGTTGAGGGCATCTGTGATAGACTTTATAGGTAACTGGGATGATCACTTACCCTTGGTTGAGTTTTTCTATAATAACAGTTTCCAGGCTAGTATACAAATGGCACCGTATGAGGTCCTTTATGGAAAAAGGTGTAGATCACCCATTGGGTGGTTTGAAGTTGGTGATGCAGGATTGATAGGACCTGATCTAGTCCCTCAGGCTATGGAGAAGGTGAAGGTTATCCAAGAAAGACTAAAGATAGCCCAAAGTCGGCAAAAGTCGTACACTGATGTTAGAAGGATAGATCTAAAATTTGAGGTAGGTGATTAGGTGTACCTAAAGGTGTCCTTGATGAAAGGAGTTATGAAATTTGGAAGGAAGGGAAAGTTAAGTCCCCGATATATTGGTCCTTACCTGATTGTGCAAAGAGTTGATCGTGTTGCTTATGAGTTGAAGTTACCAGCAGAGTTGAGTGATATATATTCGGTATTCCATATCTCTATGCTTAAGAAATGTTTGGGAAATCCTACGCTGGTCGTACCTCTAGAGAGCATTGGGGTCAAAGACAACTTGACTTATGAAGAGGTCACAGTGTAGATACTAGATCTAGAAGTTCACAAATGGAGGACCATGGAGATTGCTTCGGTAAAAGTATTATGGAGGAACCAAGTTGTTGAGGAAGCCACATGTGAAGCAGAGGAGGATATGAAGGCCAAATATCCATACTTGTTCATAGGCCTCAATTAGGATCTTGAAGGTAAATTTTCATGATTGAATCGAAAATTTATGTTTGTTTAGGTAATTAATTTTGTACGTTTGGAGCCAACTCTTCATATCGTTATCATTCGAAGATGAATGATCCCAAGGGGGAGATATTGTGATGCCCGGTGAAATTACCAAAATACCCCTAGAAAGGAACCATGCACGTAGCGCGTTTTCCATGCTCCGTTTGCAAATTTGAGACCTAATTTACGATCAGTGCAAAAAATTGATTAGGAAAAAGGTCTAAACCCGATTTTAAAGCAACTGGGTCAAAAAATAAATTTCACAAAAATTAGTGAGGCAATGAGAGTGCGCGCCCATGGAGCTACGTGCTTGAGATGTGGACTCATACTTAAGATTTTTTTTGTTTTATTTTATTTTTTGACGGGAAGCTGAAATTTGCGAACGAGAGCAAAATACACATGTCCGCTACCTAGGCGTGACGTGGACATGGTGTACCAGACATAATTTTTTTTCTTAGTTTTAAGAGAAGGTAGTTTCGACTTTTTCCATCCTCCTTAAACCTTAATTAGTCGATTTTCACCCAATTAATTCCTAAAAACGCACAATTCCTATTCTTTAACGTTAGAAAAGTTTCATGAAATTCAAGCGTAGACTCTTAAGGCAAGGTTAGGTCTTTCAAGAATCTTTCCCAACCCTTCCAAAAAGTTGATTTCTCAGGTATGTAAGGCTCTCCAAAAGTTGTTTTACTACTATTTTTGAAACTTAGATCACTAGTTTCCCCTCAAGATTCCAATTACAAGTTGAGAACAAAGTTCCCTTCATTACTAGCAAAGCTCATTGAAGTACTGTTTATGCATATTTTCTTGATAATTATCATGATTCTAGTTGAATTTACTATTGATTTAAGACATTGATGCAAAAACTTATAGCTATGGCTGAAGTTATAAGAAATCTTAATGTATTTCATGGAAAGTTATAAAGTTTATAGTTTCAATTAAGCCTAAGAAGTATTTTAAGACCTTGTGTTGCACTATAGCTGAGTAACCCAATTATGGGTTGAGTCACTTGTAAGAATACTGTTTTCTCATTTTTGTCAAAAGAAAGAATCAAGTTGAAACAAGTTAAGAAAAGCTAAATTAGGCTAAGTCCCAAAAGATTAAAGAAACATTTTGAGAATCCTTACTCTTTAAGTCATGAATACTATGAAAGTCATTTTGAGAGTTGTATTAAGCCCCGATATGAGTGAGAGTGATACTAATAACTTGAACTCATAAACTATGTAGCCAACGTAGGATAGAATTATACGAAGGTACAACTCCTCACTTGCCACTGAGATGACCCAGTTTTGGGATGGACCCATTCCCCTGGTTTTCGTTCCTTACCTCGGCAAAGTATGGGATGGCTCTGGCAATGTGGGCAAGATGTTGTATCACCACGAATCTCATAGTGTTGATTGTCGGTTTGAGAAACTCCCCAAGTTAAAGCAAGTTAAGTTTATATACAGATTTTCAGCATGTTATTTTTAGCATACATGATATCTATTGCTTATGCTATTTTATTTTGAGATATAATTTACTTAATGTGGAAATATTGCCTTACCCTGAGTTTCTATTTTGATCATTTTACATACCGTACATTCCACGTACTGATGTCCTTAGGACCTGCATCGTGTTATGATGCAAACGCAGGTGACAGAGTCCCTTAGCAGCCGCTTCGTTGAGGATTAGACACCCATCCAACTATTGGTGAGGCCTCTTCTCAGTCAGAGGCTTGAAGTCATCATCTATGTTTTTCTTTTCAGTTGTGGCTACCATGGGTCTGTCCCAGTAATAATTCAGACTATTCTAGTTTGTGGTTCCATAGACTATATAACAGAGCCAGTGCAAACCAAAGGAAAGGAAAGAAGCACTTTTTCCCCGCAGGCAGAATTGGACAAAGAATGTTTGCGAGGATTTTCGCACCAAAAATGCACCTCTATAGTGGGGCCTCCTATAGGGAGGTAGCGGGATAGGGGGATATTAACACAATTACTATTATATTTTCTCAATTTAACATGCTTAACATGCTTAACACTTTTACTATTATATTTTACACAATTACTATTATATTTTCTCAATTTAACATGCTTAACATGCTTAACACTTTTACTATTATATTTTACTGTTTCAGTTCTTGTTTTCTAGTTGTAGTTGAGACATGTTTACTATTCAGTTCATTCAGACATCTTGGTATTCTTAGCTTGTTAATTTGAAGCCTTTCCATTATTATTTAAGTCTTCCGCTGAGTAGAGTAGCCAGACCAAGTGGTTCGCTTGGGGCCAACAATGGGTCTGGGTGCCGGCCACGCCTAGGGTGTGAACTCGGAGCGTGACAGACCCTAAATGTAAAAGTTGTACAAATGAAAAAAGTTGGACTTGATTTTATATTTTTTTAAGTGTTTATTGAAAAAATCTTAATAAATAAAACAGTACTTAAAAAAATATAATAAATATTTTTAAAACTTATGGGCCACGGGCTGATCTCAGAAGTTCGCGGGTTGTGCCTTTGAGGCTAGCGGGCTAAATGAGAACAGACTAAAAAGCCTCGTTCCGAAATGGACTAAAAAAATTTAGCCAACCTCACTTAATTCAAGGGTTGGATTGAGCCGGTCTCATGGGCCTAACCCATTTTGACAGCTCTAGTCATACCTTATCTTCGATTGTGAACATTAATTAATGATTTATAAAAATCGATAATTTTAACCTTCTATGTATGAGTTAAATAAACTCCTTGCACAAAGTTCATACTATATATAATGGACTTACGTATAAATTAAATGATCTATTTTAATCAACAACAACAATATATTCAGTGGAATCCCATAAGTGCGGTATGTAGAGGGTAGAATATACACAGTCCTTACCACTTCCTCATAAAGATAAAAAAACTGTTTCGTCGAAGCGCTCGTCTCAAAATGATCTATTTTAATAAATAAAATAAAAAAAATCAATAATACTAGCTAATGGAATTGTTAATAGTATATATTTTCAACAAAAATATTTAAGTTAAAAGGTTGTGATAATGCAAGTAGGCGAGTGTGTACTAATCAATAATAAATGATTTGTGTGACCATTTGACTCTTTAGTCATTCTTATAAGAGGACAAATCTCAACCAAACTCTCTCATAATTTCTATTTTCAATTTTTGGCGTGATAAATAATTCTCTCAACTAAAAAACTCCTATTTCTTTTCGTCTTTCTTAGAAGACTTACGGAGGGCGCCGCCGGTGATATCGTGTTTTCGACCTTCAGGAATCGATGGCCGTTTCAAGCTGTGCTAGGGCATTTCCGTCTTTTCAATGCCGTTCCGATCCCGACTTCTCCGGCGGCGTTCCACGTCATGACGTACCTAACGCCGGCGTTCGTTTTTCTGGTAAGGCGAACTCGTTGAGTCGCGGATCGTCGGTTGATGGCATGTCTTCTCTGATCCTTAGGTTTCCGCCTAACTTCGTGAGGCAGCTCAGCGTTAAAGCTCGTAGGAACTGTAGCAACATTGGTGTAGCACAAGTTGTTGCGGCTTCCTGGTCTAATAACCACGCTTCTCCTGACTCTAATCCGGTGGTTAAGGCCGTCGATGCCGCCGCCGCCGCCGGCATTGCTCCTCTTGATGTTACCGCAGGTGATGAGGAGGTGGCGGTTGTGGAAGATCCGCCTCGTGCTGATCTAAATGTACAGATTGAGGATTCGACAGGTGTCAAATATTCTTCTTTTTTGAGTTCTGATGGGAGCATCGCAATTCATGCCGGTATGCTTTCTAGCTTTATATTTTCAATACTCGAACTTCTAGTTTTTGTGGATTTATTCCAATATATTGCAGATTATATATGCTTGATACGAGAGTCAGATTCATTAGAATTAAAAAAAAATTTGAACAGAGTGGAACATTTATAGTAGATTCTTTTAACTGATCGGGTTGACGCGTAGCTGACTGCTTGTTTTGCTTTCCTCCAGGTGAAAGGTTAGGACGTGGTATTGTTACTGATGCAATAACTACCCCAGTGGTTAACACATCTGCTTATTTCTTCAAGAAGACTTCTGACCTTATCGACTTCAAGGTATTTGCTTTTATTGGGCCTTTACTTTTTTGTAGTTTATGACCTATAAAATAGGCTCACTAGCTAATTCTAGTGAAGACTTTACCCCAGAAAAGTGTGAGCCATGTCAGTTGGGGGAAGGCAAGTGATTTGCTTGGTCAATAGCCAGCTCCTTTGAGATATTATTTAGTAGTCTTAGAAAGAGTGAATGCCAAGAAGTATATTTTGGGTTTAGCTGAATTCATTTTTTTGGTTTGGTTCTTATATATGATACTTTTGCAGGAGAAAAGACGGGCAAGTTTTGAATATGGGCGCTATGGGAACCCCACTACTATTGTTGCAGAGGAGAAGATAAGGTGAGTTAGTTGAGATGATTTTTCTTTCCCTTCTCCAGTTCTTTTATGGATTGGTAGTTAAGAAGTAATGCATTATTTGCTCTGCTGCAACAGTGCACTGGAGGGTGCGGAATCAACCTTGTTAATGGCATCTGGAATGTGTGCTAGTACTGTTATGTTGTTGGCATTGGTTCCTGCTGGTGGGCATATTGTAACAACAACAGACTGCTATAGGAAGACCCGGATATTCATTGAGACAATACTGCCTAAAATGGGAATCACGGTATTTACCTATTTTAAATGTTTAAGATACTTGAAGTTTGTAATTGGAAACATAGGATATTTCAATGTTTCGTGAAACAAGAAGAAAATTTGATACAAAACTGAAAAATTGGTTTGCTTTACTCATGAAAAGAAATGGTAGAAATGGCTTCAGTTTCCATGAGGTCTCACTAGGAAATTCTGTGCATCAATGATTGGACTATAGATAATCTCATTTCCATTCTTTCTTAATTAACAATTTATATATCCAACTCTAAGAAAGAGTTCTGCCGTTGTTCATCGTTTATGCTTTCTATAGTTATATAATTTCATTTCCTTTATCCATTGCAGGCTACAGTCATTGATCCAGCTGATGTTGGCGCTCTAGAATCGGTGCTAAATCAAAAGAAAGTCAGTGGGCTGCTTATTGCATCAACTGTTTTGAATTATATCTATAGAATAGCTGAAGACACCCCCAATAACTTGAACTTTTTTCTGTTCAGGTGACTCTTTTCTTTACCGAGTCTCCAACAAATCCATTCCTGAGATGTGTTGACATTGAGCTGGTTTCAAAGCTTTGCCATGAAAAAGGAGCATTAGTTTGCATAGATGGGACGTTTGCAACCCCCCTTAACCAAAAGGCCCTTGCTCTAGGGGCTGACCTCGTTGTGCACTCTGCAACAAAATACCTTGGTGGCCATAATGATGTATGGTGGCGTCAAATCATGTTGTAGCAATTCAAATGATTATGCCACCACTAGCATTATCAGGCTGACTGCTAGACAATTCAATTTCTTGCAGGTTCTTGGAGGTTGCATTAGTGGTCCTGATAAGTTAGTTTCAGCAGTTCGTACCTTGCATCATATCCTGGGTGGTGCTATCAATCCTGTGAGTCGCCTTGATTGAACTTTCTTGCTATTTTCTCCGACGTTTTATGCTCTGCCAGTTTTGTTATGCAAGAGAAGGCCCAAAAAAAACTATCAGGAGTAATCCTCATTTCATGTACCTCCTGATTGGATAACCTTTTGTATTCCTCCTGAAACTCTCACTATTTCTGATAACTAAGGTAATTTTATTGAGTCAAAACAGCATCCAGAGAGTGCTAGTACTCCATTGCAAAAGTATCAACCTACCAGAAAACCCTCACTATTGTAGGAGAAGAAGAATTAACTCACCGTGGTGTTTGATGAAAATTATGTCTTTCTTTTAAATGGACTCTGGAAAGTAGTCATAGTATTTGAGTATCAAGGGTAAAGGATGAACATATGTATTGGATTAGTTTAGTTTTAGCTTGTATTTTATTGATTCATGATTCAATTTTCCCATGTATCAGAATGCTGCGTATTTAATCATTAGAGGCATGAAGACGTTGCATCTCCGTGTACAGCAACAGAACTCAACTGCACAAAGGGTAGCCGAAATTTTAGAGGCTCATCCAAAGGTATTCTAAGCTCTCAGGGGTCGTTTGGTACAAAAATAAATAATGCAGGGATTGGTTATGCTAGGATTATTATTTATCCCATGTTTGGTTTATTGTTTTCCATTTAATTTTATGTTTGGTTTAAAATTCTATAAAAAGTTTTTTCAAATTATGCCCTTGAACTATTATGAGATTTTCTATTTCATATAATTATATCAAAGTATATTTTTTTTTGTAACTTCTAACTAGTTAGGAAAATAATAATTTGTCATTTTGTTTGCTATTTTCTCACTTGAATTATTTGAGAATAAATAATTGTAATCTTAATATATTCATCACTAATAAAATGTTAATCTTTAATTTAATAAAGATAGACCATCTATTATTAAAATAGAAAAGATGGTAAACAATTGTAAAATAGACAATCTATATTTACACCCAAAAATTTGAAAGTTGTAATTTTAATATAGTATTTATATCTTGCGAGGTCACTCAACTTTGAGAGTATATCTAACATCATTAGACTTTATATTGTATCAATAAAGTTACTCAAATAAAATTAGTTATAAAAAAAATTGATATGTCAAAATATTTTTTTTGTGTATTATGTAAATATGAAACTACAAATAAATAAAATTTAAAAATTTGACATGGTAAATTTATTTATTTTTATATTATGAGAATATGACCCGCAAATAAATAAAATTTGTAAGCTAATTTATTAAAATAAATTTACTAGCATAAACTACAAATATAAAATATAAAATAAAAAAATATAAAAGAATTTGAGGGATATATGTGTCTTTATGTATTTAATCCCATGGTATTAATCCAAGGTGTTAGCTAATACCACCAAATGGGAGGTATTAGCTAATACCATGTATGTGGGATTAACTAATACTATGGATTAGTTATACATGGTCCAAAATTTCTACCAAACATTGTACTAATTAATATCATCAACTAATCCATGGATTATTACTCCTAATACCTCCTCCCAAACATACCCTCAATGTCTTCAGTTGGGCATGGTTTTCCACATTGACGTAGGCCATAACTGCCTCAACCAATGTTCGAGCGTTTGTGTGCCTATGAGAAAATAAAAGAGGTTCAATTTAATGTCTATTAAATAAATTTGCAATATGGGAGAGCCAATTACATGTAGCAGAGTCTAATTATAGGTAATATGCTTACTTTAGATTCTAAAGTGTGTGAACCAAAATCAGATATGAAAAGTGGCCAGTGAAGAAGTTCAGTCTCTTTTTTTCTTCCCCTAATTTTTAATTGTAAAAAATCGGGTAAGCTGAAGGCATGTCATTTATTTACAGCTTAAGATCATTCTTTCAATATCACAGAACTGCATTTCATTAGGGAAATGGTGTGATTCTATTTTACTTCTTTTGTTAACCAAGAGGATGCTCTTGCAAGGTGAATGCAAGTTGGACAGTTCCATTCCATCTAAAATTACAAACACTAACAAAGATAACAGGGGAAAATAAAAATAAATGACTAATAAAGAGGGGTAAAAACTGGTCAGTGTTGGTAATGGATCTCCTTCTTTGATCTGTTTTGCTCAAATTTGCTTTTTAGTTTTTGCTAACCCATGCATCTCTAGCTTTTCTTTTGACAGTTTGGTTGAGTTCAGTAGCCTAGTATTTCCTTTCCTTCACAGACTTTTGTTCCATTTTGCAACTTCTATCATTTCTAAGAAAATTGAGTTGCAGGTGAGATGTGTCTATTATCCAGGCTTGCCAAGTCATCCAGAACATCATCTTGCAAAGAGACAAATGACTGGTTTTGGTGGTGTGGTCAGTTTTGAGGTCTGTAATTTACAATTATTACCTTCAGATTTCCAAGTCTATTCTTGTTAGATCCTATATTTTGGATAATGGCTGATGGATAGTTATGTTATTGATTAGGTTGATGGAGATCTGCTGACTACTGCAAAATTTATTGATGCTCTAAAAATTCCTTATATTGCTCCTTCATTTGGAGGTTGCGAGAGCATTGTGGATCAACCAGCAATTATGTCTTACTGGTACGTTGATATTTTGTGTATGGCACTGTGTCTTCTATTATTTGTCCCTTTCCAACTTGAGACACTGGATATCCAATAGCTGTAGAGTCATGGATTCATATGCTTGAAGGTGGTAGTGGTAATGTGGTTGTATTCGATTCGCTCTATATAAACCCATCTTAGTCCATTATCTTATAAAATAAGAATTTAAAAAACTAGATATTCTCTGTATTTCCCACTAGTCTCTGACTTTTGAAGAAATGGGTGTACATCATCATTCATGAATTGAAAAGAAGTGGTTTTCTCCAATTTCTTGGTAAAAATAGAGAAATTTGTGAATAGGAAAACTAAAAAAAAATTTATAAAGGGCTACAAGACCAATTGACCATGAATTACTGACATGACTAGAAGAATCATAGACTAGTGTAGGCACCGGGCTTGCCTAGTGTGAGTTTCCTCTCCTGTGTGGTTTGCGAGCTATTGCATAGGAGTAGGGATTTTACCTTGTGTGCACGCAAAGGGTAGCAGCTGCCGGTTTTCGTTCATAACAAAAAAAAAAAGGGAATCATAGACCACATTGGACCTAAAGTAGCCATACTTAGCATGCCTAATATTTTATCCTAAGCAATTCGTACTACCTGTACATATACTTTTGTTCTGCAGTGTCCTATTTAGATAACGAACCAAAAAGGAATGAGTTTTATAAAGTAATGCAACCTGGATGACATGCTCTTTCATTCTGAAAACAGGGATCTTAGCCAGTCAGAGAGAGCTAAGTATGGGATCATGGACAACTTGGTTCGATTCAGCTTTGGAGTAGAAGATTTTGAAGACGTGAAAGCTGATATTCTTCAGGCCCTGGAGTCCATGTAGAGCGTCTTACCTGCAACCCAATTTCTTTTTTCCCTTTGCACCTTTTTCTTCCCACTAGCTTTGAACTCTTTTTTATCTCTAATTGTTGGAGCAAACTCACTTCCCCAGTTGTCAGGATCCATTGAATGGGTGATTGAGTGATGGTGCAATCCAATGTGAGTAGGATGTTATTGTTATTTCCGTTTTGTTTTATTCTTGGAGGATTAATTTCTTTAAATGAGTTAACTCTAGTAGCAGCAAGAAAGAAATACACGTTTTGGATACTTTGCTAAGTGACTAAAATCATTGTCGGAATTGGAATTTAAAGCAAAGAAAAGGGGGTTGAGTTTGGTAGTCGAGAAATTGTTGTACTCGTAGTAAATGGTTCAACATAATTCTTTACAATTTGGATGGAAGTAAAAAGTGCTGGATGGATTTCGTGCTTCATTTTTTGATTTCCTATGTGTGAAAACACAGATCTCTTGGAAGATCTGACGTAAACTAAAAAAGAAATTTGAAATGGACCATAAAATCAATTTATCTCATCTTCAATTGTTTTAATTAAACGTTCTGCCATTAAATCCTTAAACGAAAATTTCCAATGTCAAGCAAATGCTCTCATAGAAGGACTGATTAATTGACGTTCAAGCTGTTTTCTAATCAGTATTATCTACCAAGCTACTAATACGAAGTCATTGTAATCACAGGAGCAACTATGAAAATTCTTAGTCTATCAAGATCTTTCTTCTAGCTTGAGTAGGCTGGGGTGTCGAGCGAGCTGAGCCCGGTGTGCTATGCCGTTAAAAGAATTAAAATTTATGATAAATATATTTGAACATATTCATTTGCATATATGGCGTATATCCGCTGCGCTATTGAGGAGTAATGGACAAAATAGTAATGGAGGGGATCTTTTCCCTTACTTTTTGGGGTTGAGTTAGACCCATATGGTATGAAGAGATAGCCAGAGTCTCACATTGATTAGGATATAGATTAATGATTTGCTTACACAGATTCAAACTGTTGGGGAAACAACGACAAAACACAATGGAAGCGCAATACAATCTTTTCCCCCAAATAAACAAAATGAATGACAAGGCACAATGAATTCCAAAAAATTGACAGCAGCAACACAACAACAACACAACAATGAAAAACAACAAAAATAAAGTAGTGAACACACAATTTACGTGGAAACTCCAAATCGGGGAGAAAACCACGGGACCGTTCAATAACGATCCAAAAACTTCCACTAATCACCAAAACCAAGTGCGCACAACAAGTTCTCCTCTCTAGTAAATACTAGAGGCAAGTACAATCATCAAGAAACAATCTTGGCAAGACAACAATTAGCAATTTCACCAAAAATGGAGTAAAAATCCAAAAATCGTAGGTCTGAAAAATGCAATCAGAAAACTACTTTCCGGGCATCAAAACGAGAAACTGTTCATTGTACTTGAAGAGGAAAGTGTCACGAACAACTTACTAAAATTTGAGGACGAACGGACTCCGTTTGGCCTCCGATCCTGAAGGAAAACCAGCTGCCTGCACAGTGAGGTTTTCTGCCTTTTGTTTCTGCTGTTATCTGTTTTTTGTTTCTGATTTTTCTGCTAACTCTAATCTGATTTTCTGCTACATTTATACTCCACATAAACAAATGAAATGAGCCAAGAAAATAACCATAAATATTGGGCTTAAAGTAGCCCAACTTAATTGGGCTATCCCTCAATGTAGGAGGGATATTTCCTAACAAATCTCTCCCTCACTCCTACATGGAGTAAGCAATCAAACCGGCCTTCTCTCGACAAAATACGAGTTTCTCCTTTGGCAAAGTCTTAGTCAACATATCTGAACAATTATGACTTGTGTTACAAGTTCAAATGACTTGTCCTCCACAGCTTCTCGAATCCAATGATATCTTTTCTTAATATGTTTGGTTCGAGAA
>JAOTQR010022808.1:0-16910 GCA_025774065.1 Solanum ossicruentum
CTGCCCATTTTTTTCAGCTTTGTTCTCCTTGGCTTGGGCCTATAGTGTGCAACTATTTATGATGTATTTGGGCCATTATTACCATCATAATTGGGCTGCAAATATAGTCCATATGTGATGCTAAACCACAGACCAAAGTTACACTCTTAACACAAATTTTATTACAATCGAACTTGGACAAATTCAATGTCGAGCCTTGTCTCCGTTTAGTTAGCGATCTAAGCTAAGCAACTAGGTGACTCACCTACCTGCTTACTAAGTCCTACAAGTAACTCAATTCTCTCACTTCATTTTAAGGCTGTAATCTCCTCACTTCGACACAAAACATGTATACACTCAACCCTCTTAAGCGCTAGATGCACATATAGCCCCTTAACGCGAGATTCGTGCACTTTTAAAAATTAGCGTCAATTTGTCCAAACCATGTCATGTTTCATTTGAATTGTACCAGTAGTGTAAGGTGTGGGGTGTTACATCACAATCACCGAATAAGTCATATGCTAATCATGTCATGCAAATTCTCTCGTAGAAAAGAAGTCCCTCCATCTCACTCGAAAATGCATTCAAAGTTCAGGGACTGTGCAAGCATCCTCACTCTCACAAATGGAATTCATGCATGATAACCAACACCATAGGCTTTCCCATATACTCATACTGCGAGCTATCGACTAATTGAATTAGGATCACTTTGGGAAATTATAGGCTTGTAACGCAGGCTCATGGGGCTTTGGTATGGCATTTTAGACAAGTAGTGACTAAATCTATCCTTGAACCATGTTTTTCAACACTTTGACCTCAACAACTCAGCATTTTCATTATATCCTCCCTTATTCTTCATTTTCAAGCTCTCTTGGGTGCTTTCTTTTCCTATTTTCAATTGTGCCTCATTTTCGAACTCAATTTGCTATTCTTTTCAATTCAAGGAAAATTTTCTTTCTTTTTCTCTCACCCGACACATGATTTTCTCTTCTTTCTTTCTTTCCCCACTAATTACCTCATTTTCATTACTTTACCACAACACAGGCCACCCTCAACTTAGGCTTTTAGCCTAAGGTGAAGTACACAATATACATTCCTCAAACCAAGGCCACTTTTGGTAGCCACCCTCAACTTAGGCTTTCTGCCTCCATCAAGGTCCACATGTTCAAGGATAGACCAGGGCCAATATCAAGATATTTCACAAAACAAGGTTAGGCTAGCTAGGTTTCAATAAAGAATAAGTATATGTAAAGCTCAAACATTTGGAGCAAGGGTTAAACCACTACAGTTGGAAGTTCATTTAGGCAAAAGTGGACTAACTTAAAGAATAATAACGTAAGATCCTTTCCTAATCAACCACATCTCTAATCCAATCTTGGAGTAAGAAGGCAAGTTCTGAATTAGTATACAATGAATGAATATGACAAAATAAGCTCTCACACACATGACATTGCATACACACTCAACATAGACTCACAGGTCATGCTTCAAGCATCAAATTGCCTTCTCTTCATCAGAACAAACATTGACAAATCAATCATATGCAAGATTACAATGTTAAGCAACAATCCCAATAATTTTGAGGGTACCCAATTTTTCACAACATTCATAAAGCCATTCAAGATTATGCACATGCCAAAAGTAATAATCACTACATATCTGCAAATTATCGACACCACCTAAACATGCCAGTTCAATAGAAAGTAAACTCATCCACAAGGAAAAACAAACACAATATGAAAATCTTGGGATCCAAAATAGGAAAGTCATAGGCTAAAGGTTACTCATACTTCACCTTAGTATATAACTTCCCACACCCCACCAAAAAAGATGATACTTTGTCCTCAAAGTAGATATATGTAAGCAATAAGGGAAATAAGGGGCATACCTTTGTTTCATCCTAAGAAGCTCATGATTTAGTGTCACGACACGAAGAGATGTACTTCAATATTCATGCTTCTTCAAAGTCCCAATCATCAACTATCTTAATTTCCTCCATGTCAACCATGTAGAGCTTGACTCATTGACCATTGGCCTTGAAGATCTTTCCATCCCTGCTTTCTAGCTCAATAGCACCATGACTAAAGATATGTACTACCTAGAAAGGACCCATCCACTTAGATGTCACGAACCAAGCCTAGGGCCTAGACGTGACACGGCACATGGGGAACTCGAAGGGACCCCAAGCAAGCCTCTTAATATATCATTACACATCCTTGGCCGCGGAAGCAAATAAAATACAACAACAGACAGTAAATAGGGGCAACAGGGCTAAGGGACAACTTCCATATTATAAAAATCAAGAGTCAAGAGAGAGTCAAAGCTCATAGCATGATACAAAACATTTCCAACAATACCTTTAAAACTTATATACTTAGTCGGGGCCAAGACAAGCTACTGGGCTCACCCTTATAGTCAACATGTACATAAAAGAAGATAGTCTTGGAACATAGTATGAGATCATAAACATCATCCCCAAAATGAAGGACTCATCAAAGAGCTTGAGAGAGGTCGTACTAGAAGCGCGGAAGAGGATGATCAAGTGGGGATGCGGTTCCTACATGGTGACATCATGTAGGCATAGAATATGCATTAGTATGTTTGAATGTACTATGTATGTAGGATACAATGCAACAAGTGATAAGCACCATAAGCAAAATGCATAACTTAGGCAATGGGTAAGCATATAGCAATATGGCATGTATGAATGATGCTTGAAGTAAAATCATACTTATATAGAACATAATACATGTGTAGGAGAGACTATTATTAGTGCATATCCAAGGCCTACCACCCGTTTGGAGAGGTGAATAAGGTACGAACCCCTCAATAGGTTGATGAGGTACAAATCCCCTTACATGGTTGATGAGGTACAAACCCTCAAACATAGTTGATTGAGTACAAACCGCCCAATGTGGTTATAAAGGTACAAACTCCTCGACATGGTTGCATGAGCCTATAACCTCCCGAGCGAAACGTAGTCAACTCCCTATATTATAGAGATAATGTCATATACATACATTTCTTTTATCATCATAAAGTCATTCAACTCATAAGACATGCATTAGACCTTCATTTCCTTACGAAATCATAATTCAAATATTTTATCAAACACTTGAGGGGTGTAGTGCTAGTGTAAAATCATGCAATTCAAGACTGAAATCATGCTAGAAAATTCAATGTAAAACCATCAATATATACTTGGTAACACCCTCAAGACATATACATCAAAGCCCTTCATTAAATCTCAAAATAGATCTTAAATTCATAATTCAAAACATGCTAAAACAACCATAATTTCATGAAACTCTAACATAGTGTGCAGTGAAATTCACAATAGGTAAGACCCATGAGTAAATCAACTTTAAATCATGTAATTTTAGGTAAAAGAAAGCTTGGATATCATGGGTGAAAGGAACCTATGAAAGAAACCCACATACCTTGACTTTTGAGAATCTTTAAAGAAGATTAGAGATGGAGACTTGATGCTTGAATGAGAACCCTAAGATCTGGATGAGTTTTGAGACTTGAAATTTGGAGATGAAATAGTCTAAGTGTTTGAGAGAGAATTTGGGAATGTCCTGAATAATATGAGGGTGAAGTAAAGCTAAATATAAGCATTTTCCCACATGGGAACACTTAGGCCCAAGACCCAAAGGCCTTGGACTGGTCAAGAAAAATAGTGCCCAAAATAGATTGCAATGCACCCTTGACGCATCGCGCCAGGGGTCCGGATCGTCTTTAGAAATCACATTTTTGCGATTTCCAAATATTGCTACAGTTGCTCTTAAACTGGGGCTAGACCCATCCCACTCAATTTGATCCCCTGAATAATAAAATGAATTCAGATTTTTGATATCACGCATGGATTTTGAGATATATGAAAATTACGATTTCAAGCACTTTCGAGGCACATTTTCGAGCATTTTTTGGGGTTGTTTCAATATCCTCCCCTTGGGAACAGCCATCCCCGATATTAAAGAGACATACATGAGAAGAGTATTCATAAAGAGAAACCCCAACAAGAATGCACCAAGACACTCAAAACATCATTTTTCAAAATCTCAACATAAGTGTAAAATCACCATGCATAAATGTATGCAAATAACTTAGGGGCTGGAACATGAGACATGAAATCACATAGAAAAGTTAGAATTAGTACCTTAAGATTGAGTAAGATGGAAAAGATAAGGGTATCTCTTTCGCATATCCGCTTTGGCCTCCCAAGTAGCGCTTTCGACTTGTTGGTTCCTCCAAAGGACCTCAACGGAAGCAACAGCCTTGTTCCTCAACCTCTTCACTTGTCGATCCTAGATCTCAAATGGAACTTCTTCATATGTCAAGTTATCTTCAACTTCCCCCACAACATCCAGAGGCACAATAACATTAGGATCACCTGAACACTTCCTCAACATAGACACATGAAAGACCGGATGAACCAATTCCATTTCTCAAGGCAAATCCAACTCGTACCAATCCTTCTTATCATCCTATAAGGACCGAAATATCTAGGGCCTAACTTGCCTTTCTTACCAAAATGGACCACACCCTTTATGGGTGATAACTTCAAATAAACCCAATCACTAACCTTGAATTTAAGATCCCTTCTCCTCACATCAGTATAAGACTTTTGGTGACTTTAGGATATTTTCAATCTTTCTCTAATCATCTTTACCTTTTTCATAGCATCCATAGCCAGATCCGGACCCAATAAATCCATCTCTCCAACCTCAAACCACCCAACCGGTGATCTACAACGTCTATCATAGAGAGCCTCAAAAAGAGCCATACCAATACTAGAATAATAGTTATCATTATATGCAAACTCAATCAATGGAAGATGATCATCCCAACTACCCTTAAGTTCCAATACACAAGCCTTAAGCATGTCCTCAAGTGATTGGATAGTTCTTTCATCTTGGCCATTCGTTTGAGGGTAAAAGGTCCTACTAAGCTTTACCTTGGTTCCAAGACCTCTTTGGAAGGACCTCCAAAAGTATGAAGTGAATTGTACCATAATCTGATATGATGGACAAAGGAACCCCATGCAACCTTACCAAGTCATGAATGTATAACCTAGTATAATATTCAGCCCCATATGTAGTCTTAATTGGTAGCAAGTGAGCCGATTTTATCATCCTATCAACCACAACCCATATGGAATCAAAAACCTTTCTAGTCTTGGGCAACCCAACCACAAAATCTATATTAATATCTTTCCACTTCTGAGTAGGAATCTCTATGTCTTGGGTTAGGCCACCTAGCCTTTAATGTTCGACTTTGACTTGTTGGCAACTATGGCAACCGAAAACAAACTTGGCAGTGTCCCTCTTCGTGCCTCCCCGCTAATACAACTCTCTTAAATACCTGTGCATCTTTGTAGACTTGGGGTGAATAGAATAAGAAGAACCATGAGCCTCATCAAGAATCTTTTCCTTCAAGCTATCAACATAAGGCACACACATCCTACCTTGGTACCTAAGGACACCATCTCCCCCTTGGGATAAAACCTCCACCTTACCACCTTTTACCAATGCCTCAATTCCAACAACGTTGGGTCAAGATCTTGCTTAGCTTTCACCTCCTCAACCAATGAAGATTTAGAACCATCAACAATAACAACACCCTCATTATCAACTTCTTCCAACCTAACACCCAGTCTAACCAACCGATGGACCTCACTAACCACCCCTTTGCCACCATCATCAGCATGAGCTAGGCTATCCATGAACACCCTACTCATAGTATCTGCCACAATATTAGCCTTACCAGGATGATAATGCACACTCACGTCATAATCCTTGAGATGTTCTAACCACCTTCTTTGCCTCAAGTTGAGATCTTTTTGGGTAAAGACATATTAGAGGCTCTTATGATCGGTGAACACATCAACATGCACCCTATACAAGTAATGACACCAAATTTTCAAAGTGAACACCACGGCGGCTAACTCTAGATCATGGATAGGATAGTTCTTTTCATGCACCTTGAGTTTCCTAGAAGCATAGGCTATGACCGTACCATTTTGCATTAGAACACAACCTAAACCAACTCTAGAAGCATCATAATACACAACAAACCCTTCTAGCCCTTCTAATGGTAACAGTATAGGAGTGGACACAAGCTTATCCTTCAAGGTTTGGAAGCTCTTCTCACACTCATTGATCCACACAAACGTAGCTTTCTTTTGGGTCAATTTTGTCATGGGAGAAGCAATAGAAGAGAACCCATTCACAAATCGTCGGCAGTAACCCGCTAAGCCAAAGAAGCTCCTAATATCCGACGCGGTCAATGATCTAGGCCAATTTCTAATCACATCCATCTTTTTAGGATCCACCTTAGTACTATCCCCCGACACCACATGACTTAGAAAGGCAACTTCTTTTAACCAAAATTCACACTTCTCATAATTAGCATACAATTTTTCTTCCCTTAATCTTTGCGATACCACCCTCAAATGTCCCATATACTCCTCCTCACTATATGAATAGATCAAATTATCATCAATGAAGACCACAACAAATGAATCGAGGTAGGATTTGAAGACCCTATTCATAAGATCCATAAAGATAGCTGGTGCATTGGTCAACCTAAATGACATCACAACAAACTCAAAATGCCCATACCTAGTCCGAAAGGCCATCTTAGGAATATCACACTCCCTCAACTTCACTTGATAATACCCAGAATGAAGATCAATCTTAGAGAAGTGGCTAGCCCTTTGCAATTGGTCAAACAAATCATCAAACCTTAGAAGAGGATACCTATTCTTGTTGGTGACCCTATTAAGTTGTTGGTAGTCAATACACATTCTAAGAGGCCCATCCTTCTTCTTCACAAACAACATCGGTGCACCCCAAGGTGATTGGCTAGGCCTAATAAAACCCTTCTCCAACAAATCTCACAATTGCTCCTTCAACTCCTTTAACTCTTCCAGGGCCATATGTAAGGGGGAACAGAAAAGGGTTGAGTATTGGAGAAGAGGTCCATACCAAAACCTATCTCCCTTTCGGGAGGAACATCGGGAAGGTCATCTGGAAGACATTAAGAAACTCATTTACAATTGGAACCAACACTATAGGAATGACCTTGCTTTTTGACATCCCTAACCCTCACAAGATGGTAGAGACACCCCTTAGAGATCAACTTATGAGCTTTAATGCAAGAGATAAACCTATCGTTGACCACCACATCATGACTCTCCCATTCGAGGATGGATTCATTTGAGAATTGGAATTTGACCCTACAGGTTCTACAATCAATAGAGGCATAGTATGCATGCAATCAATCCATCCCAATAATGACATCAAAATCAACCATGTCCAACTCAACAAGATCACAAGGCAATATTTTATGCAAGATGCAAATGGGACAATTTCTATAGACCTTTCTAGCGACAATAGATGCACTTATAGGAGTATACACCTCATATAACTCACACAACAATTCGAGTTTAATATAGAACTTTTTTAGCAACAAAGGGGGTAACAAAAGAAAGAGTAGCACCTGATCAATCAATGCATACACATCAAAATCAAAGATTTTCAACATACTGGTAACAATATCGGGCACCTCATAAACCCCTTGTCTCGCATGTAAAGCATAAAACCGATTGTGCCTTGGGGCACCATCTTGTCGGCCAACTCTCTCCAAGGAGACCATATTATCACCTTGTGTACAAGCCTCCTTACCCTTGTTTCAATTTCGAGGGCTATATAACATCTTATGCCAAATTTCCCCACAACCATAACAATCATTAGTATCCCTCAAGCACGGGCCACTATGACCCTTACCATTTTTCGGACACCCACCATTAGGAACCACACCCCCAATACCTTGGGCCCTTGGAAAATCATTGGCAACCCTCTTATGAAATGCATGAGAAGACCCTTCACCTTGATAGAACCAGCCACCCTTTTGACTATGGAACTTTCCCTCAAAACGAGCCCTCTTGGCCTCATGATCCCTTTTCTTCCTCAACTTCTCCTCCTCCATTTGTTTGGCATAGGTCATCAAGTGGGAAAAATCCATGTGACTAATCAACATAGAAGACTAGCACTCCTCACTCACCAAGTCAAAAACACCCATCATAAATTTATTCATCCCAGATCTTGAGACGACCATCAAGTATGGAGCATATTTTGAAAGTTGGTTGAACTTGAGGGCATACTCCCTCACGCTCATAGACCCTTGTCTCAAATTCATAAGTTCCACCAATTTGGCTTCCCTAACCTCAAGAGGGAAGAAATGGTTAAGGAAAGCCGCCTTGAGCTCCTCCCAAAGTACCATATTATTGACCCCCTTCTCCTCTTTCCATTGATTGTACCATAGTAGGGCAACCACTTTAAGTCGGTAGGCTGCCAACTCCACCTTATCCTCCGACCTCACATCCATGATAGATAAAATCTTGTAAACCTCATCAATGAATTCTTGAAGGTCCTCATTCACCCATGACTCATGAAATTCTAGTGGGTTCATCCTCGTGAAATCTCTCACCCAAGATGCCATAGAAAGAGCATGAGGGACTTCGGCCTATTGGTTAGATTGGGTAGCCACAACTTGTACAAGCAAAATGAGAGCATCCTAAAACTCACCATGAACCGGTTATTCCTCGAGTGTGCAAGCTATTTTTCCTCTTATGTTCGGCATGATCTAGCATAGCAAAGGACAATTATTAGGGGGAAAACCTTACCTCATCTTCTATAGCACGACATGGAGTAAGAAGAAGGGAAACATTTCCTAGACACCTCATAACCTCTAGCTCATAGTTGTGGTGCACAACATAACAATGAACAAGACTCTAATCGATGTGGTGTATTAGACACCGAGGATCTAAGCACCTAGTGCTGTAATTCTAAGTTTGTCACGACTCAAGCCTAGGGCCTAGACGTGAAACAACATATGGCAAACCCGAAGGGACCCCAAGCAAGCCTCTTAGCATATCATTATACATCCTTAGTTGTGGAATCAATAAAATGCAACAAGAGATAGTAAATAAGGAAAATGGGTCTAAGGGACTACTTCCATGTTATAAACATCAAGAGTCAAGAGAGAGTCAAAGCTCATAACATAACATAAAACATGTCCAATGACACGTCTATCTTAGATACTTATGTAACACCCCAAACCTACAAGTACTAGTACAGTGAAAATGAAACATGATATGGTATGGTCAAATTAGCGCCCATTTTTAAAAGTGCTCGAATTTCATGTTATAGGGAGATATATGCATCTAACGATTAAGAGGGCCAAGTATATACATGTTTTGTGTCAAATTGAGGAGGTCACCATCTTAAATGAAGTGAGAGAATTGAGGTGCTTATAGGACTTAATAAGCTAGCAGGTGAGTCACCTACTTACTTGACTTAAATTTGCTAGCTAAACGGAGACGAGGCTCGACGTCGAATTTGTCCAAATCTGATTATGTCCGTGCTAAGGATGTAACATTAGCCCATGTTTTTGCATCATAAATGGACTGTATGTTCAGCCCAAGGAGTTTATTAAAAAGGCCCAAACACATCACAAGTTCTTGGATATTTTAGGCCCAAACAAAGTGAAGAGAAAGTTGGAAAATAGGCAGCCCAAGCCCATCAACTTGGAGACTCATTTAGGCCCAAGTATAATTGCCATGCTGCTGGATAACCAACTTGATAATATATGGTCTTAAGTCATCTAAATGTCAAAATAAAGGCAGTCAAACTAGTCCTTTAAAAAGGGGTTATAAGGATCAACATTTATTCACTCTTAGATTTGGTAAAATTTCAGCTTTCACAATTTTCTCTTTGTACTTTCTTAACCTATCAAGCAGCTACAAGGGAACTTCAAGGGTTCTTGGAGAAGCCCTACATCTTGAAGATAGTGGTAAGTTAGTTTATACATGTGTTTAGTATGGTTTTCTTATGAAAACAACAAGTATATGCTAGTATGTTTGTGCTGGAAATTTGGGACAACATGTATTTAGAAAGTTGCTGCACACTTGCTTTTTGTTTTAGTGACTTCTCTATGGTTTATGGGATGTATTATGAAGAGAAATTGATGTTATTAATATGTTTTGAGGTATAAATATTATTCTATGGTTTCTGCCTTGATTTTGGTTTTATTTAACAAAAGTGTTTTATTGTGTTATCTTAAGTGTAATGTTGATTGGAACTTGTGGCTGTTGGATGAAAGGTTATTGTCCCACGTACTTCATGACTTCTTGGGTGCTGTTCTAAGACTATTTTAGTAGTGTTTGTTTATGTAAATGTTGCTGTAACAATTGGTTAGAGTTGGAATAGGTTGGGAGTTGTCGACGTCAAAATGTAGCGAAGGGAGGTAACGTTATGCTGTCCATTTATAGGTTGTGTAGAATTGTTTTGTATTGTGCTTTGTGTGCTGTTGTAAGACTATTGTTCCACTAAATCAAGCTGCATATGATGTGTACATGTGAATATGTATTAGAAAATATGATTAGGGGCATAAAGGTTGAAAGAAAACACTCAGGAACATTGTCCATCTTTTCACACAACGTATATGCCTTAATTGACCCTGGTTCAACACTATCATACATCACTTCACTAGTTGCTGGAAAGCTCAAGACAACACCCAAATTATTGAACGAACAATTTGAAATGTCTACGCCAACTAGTGAATCTATTATGGCTAGAAGGGTTTATTATGAGTGTGTAGTAATTGTTTGTAACAGTAACACATTGGCTCACTTAATTAAGTTAGAAATGGTGGAATTTGATATTATAATGAGTATGGATTGGTTAGCTTCTTGTTATGCCACCATGGATTGCCGAATTAAGAGAGTGTACTTCTACTTTCCAAATAAGGCAGTTATTGAATAGGAAGGCAATGTTGGGGCGCCAAAGGGTAAGTTTATCTCTTATTTTAAGGCAAGAAAGATGATATCCAAGAGATATATACGTTGTCTAGTTAGATTGAGGGATAGAGAATCACTAACTCTTCAGTCAGTTCCAGTAGTGAATGAATTTGTCGATGTGTTCCCTGAAGAACTCCCAGGCTTACCTCCAAAATGAGAAATAGATTTTGGTATTGACTTACTTCCAGGCACTCAACCTATTTCTATCCCTCCATATAGAATATCCCCAGCAGAATTATGAGAATTAAAAGAGCAGCTAAAACACTTATTGGATAAGGGTTTTATAAGACCTAGTGTGTCACCCTGGGGTGCACCAGTATTAGTTATATGCAAAAAGGATGGCAACTTGAGAATGTGTATCGACTACCGACAATTGAATAGGGTGACAATTATGAATAAATACCCCTCCCCAGGAATGATGATTTATTTGATTAGTTACAGGGTGCCAAATGCTTTTTAAAAATTGATTTAAGATCCGGTTATCACCAAGTGAGGGTGAAGGAGCAAGATATACCCAAGACAGCTTTCATAACACGCTATGGTCACTTTGAATTTCTTGTTATGTCATTTGGGCTAATGAATACACCAGCTATTTTTATAGATCTGATGAACAGGGTATTGAAGCCATTCATAGATGTGTTTGTGATAGTGTTTATAGATGACATTTTGGTATATTCAAGATCAAGAGAGGATCACGTAGATCACTTGCGACAGGTGTTGCAGATACTTCGTGATCGATAGTTTATGCCAATTTTTCTAAATGTGAATTTTGGCTGAAATCAGAGGAATTCTTGGGTCATATTATGTCTGATGAGGGAATATGGGTTGATTCACAAAAGATAGAGGCTGTGAAAGATTGGCCAAGACCAACAACACTCACGGAAGTTCAGAGCTTCCTAGGCTTGGCTGGTTATTACAGGAGTTTTGTTGAAGGTTTTTCTTTTATTTATGCACCCCTAACAAAGCTGACACATAAGGCAACCAAGTTCCAATAGAATGATGCGTGTGAAAGGAGCTTCCAGGAGATAAAAAATAAGCTAACTTCTGCCCCTGTGCGAGTACTTCTGGAAGGCAATAAGGGGTATGAAATGTATTACGATGCTTCAAGAGTCATCTTAGGGTATGTACTGACACAGAATGGTAGGGTAATTGCTTATGCGTCTAGGAAACTATGACCACACGATAAAAACTATCCAACACATGATCTTGAGCTAGCAACGGTTGTGCCACTATTTGTATGGGGTTCACATTGACATATATATTGACCGTAAGAGTCTGCAGTACATCTTTAAGAAGAAAGACCTAAACTTGAGAGAGCGGAGATGGCTAGAGCTAATAAAGGATTACGATGTTGATATACTATGCCATTCGAGGAAGGAATATATGGTAGCCGATGCTATAAGTCATAAGACAATCATGAATACTGATGATCCAGCTGTGATAAGTCATGGAATGGCTAAGGTTCTACATCAGCTAGCCATTTAGGAGATCCCCTTTTTGAAAATCCAAAGGAAGGAGTTATTGCTCATGGTGCTACGGAGTCTTTATTGGTAATGGATGTGAAAGAAAAACAGTTCGAGGATCCTATTCAGAGATAGCTTAAGGAAAAGGTGAGTCATGGTATGGTAAAGGGCTTTGACCATGCATAGAATGGAGTACTTTACTACCAAAATAGATTATGTGTGTCTGATATTAATGGATTGCGAAAGAGGATAATGGAAGAAGTCCTTCATTCCCGATACTCCATCCATCCAGGATCAACTAAGATGTACCATGACCTAACGAGAATGTTTTGGTGGGGATGCATGAAAAAGGACCTTGAAGAATTTGTAGCTCAATGTCCAAATTTCCAATAGGTGAAAGTAGAACACCAAAAGCCAGGAGGTTATATACAGTGTATAGAACACAAGTGGGATATGATCAACATGGATTTTGTTACAAGTTTGCCTCGCTCATTTAAGAAGTTTGACTCCATATGGGTAATAGTTGACAGACTTACAAAGTCAGCACACTTCTTGCCTGTTAGGAGTGACAATACAGCTAAAGAGTATGCCAAGCTATACTTAAAAGAGATAGTCAGGCTACATGGAGTCCCAATCTCCATTATATCGGACAGAGGAGCCCAATTCACTGTAAAGTTTTGGGGTCCTTCCAAAGGAGTTTAGGGACACAAGTGAATTTGAGTACAACATTCCACCCTTAAACAGACGGTCAAGCAGAATGCACCATTCAGACACTTGAAGATATGTTGCGAGCTTGTGCATTAGACTTTAAAGGTAGTTGGGTGGACCATTTTCCACTTATTGAGTTTGCCTATAATAATAGCTACCACGCGAGTATCAAGATGGAACCTTATGAAGCTTTTTATCGAAGGAAATGTAGGTCGCCAATTGGATTGTTTGAAGTGGGTGAAACCACCTTACTTGGGATAGATCTAATATAACAAGACATGGAAAAAGTTATGGTATTACAGCAGCGGCTAGAAATAGCCCAAAGTCATCACAAATCATATGCGAATACTAGAAGGAGAGGACTGGAATTTTCAGTGGGGGATTAAGTATTTTTAAAGGTGTCTCCAATGAAAGGGGTTATGAGATTTAGTAAGAAGGAAAACAGAGCCCATGTTGCATAGGTCCATATAATATTATTAAGAGGTTCGGGCAGGTTCATATGAACTAAAGCTACCTTAAGAGCTTTCAATGGTTCATCCAGTTTTCATGTCTCAATGCTTCGAAAATACATAGGTGATCCATCTCATATCACTGCTATTGAGGATGTATAGGTTACAGTAGATCTCAAATATGAAGAGGTACCTATTGCTATTCTAGATCATCAAGTTAAGAAGCTAACGAATAAAGAAATAACTTTAGTGAAGGTACTTTGGAGAAACTAGCAAGCAGAAGAAATAACATGGGTGGCCGAGAATGCGATGAAAGCAAAATACCCTTACTTATTTGAGCTAAAGAGGAAGTCCATGATGAAGAATTGGAACAGTAATAGGCACGTGTTATTGAATACTCAGTGTGTTGTCAAAAATTTGTGTAGGTAAATATTTAAATTTGGTTAAGCTATCCAATTGTGCTAACATTCGAGAAAGAGTGTTCCTAAGGGGGGAGGATGTAACATCTCATACCTTACAGTACTAGTACAATGCAAATGAAACATGATATGGTTTGGTCAAATTAGCACCCATTTAAGTGCTGGAATTTCATGTTATAGGGAGATATATGCATCTAATGCTTAAGAGGATCGTGTGTATACATGTTTTGTGTCAAATTAAGAAGATCTCGACCTTAAATGAAGTGAGAGAATTGAGGTGCTTGTAGGACTTAATAAGCTAGCAAGTGAGTCACCTACTTTTTCGACTTGAATGTGCTAGCTAAATGGAGACGAGGCTCGACATCGAATTTATCCAAATCCGATTATGAATAAAGTCTGAAGTCCATGCTAAGGGCGTAACTTTAACCTTATTTTAGCATCATAAATGGACTATATGTTCAGCCCAAGGAGGGTATTAAAAGGGCCCAAAGACATCATAAGTTCTTGGATATTTTAGGCCCAAACAAAGTGAAGAGAAAGTTGAAAAATAGGCAGCCTAAGCCCATCAACTTGGAGACCTATTTAGGCCCAAGTGTATGGGCCAAGCTACTAGATAACCAGCTTGATAATATGTGGTATTAAGTGGTAAAAATGTCAAAAGAAAGGCGGCCAATCTAGTCCTTTAAAAAGGTGTTATAAGCAGCAACATTTATTCACTCTTAGACTTGGTAAAATTTTAGCCACAATTTTCTCTCTACACTTTCTTAACCTATTAAGCAGCTACAAGGGAACTTCTAGGGTTATTGGAGAAGCCCTACATCTTGAAGATAGTGGCAAGTAAGTTTACACATGTGTTTAGTATGATTTTCTTATGAAAAACAACAAGTATTGATAGTATATTTGTGCTGGAAATTTAGGACAACATGTATTTAGAAAGTTGTTGCACACTTGCCTTTTATTTTAGTGACTTCTCTATAGTTTCTGGGTTGTATTATGAATATAAATTGATGTTATTAATATGGTTTAAGGTATAAATATTACCCTATGGTTGTTGCCCTGATTTTGGTTTCATTTAACAAGCGTTTTATTATGTTATCTTAAGTGTAATGTTGATTGGAACTTGTGAGCTATTGGATGAAAGGTTATTGTCCCACGTACTTCATGACTTCTTGGGTACTATTCTAAGACTGTTTTAGTACCATTTTTATGTGTAAATGTTGCTGGAATAGTTGGTTAGATTTGGAATAGATCTGGAGTTGTCGACATCAAAATGTAGTGAAGGGAGGTAACGTTATGCTGTATAGGTTGTGTAGAATTGTTATGTGTTGTACTTTGTGGGATTTTGTAAGACTATTATGCCACTAAACCAGGCTGCACATGATATGTACATGTGAATGTGTGTTAGAAAATACGAGTAGGGGCATAAAGGTTGAAAGAATACGCTTGGGTTTATTGATACCCGCTTGCTGTCCGTGTATTATTTTATTATGTGATTGGGCTGCCAAGATGTGTCTATTGGCTACTAATGCTAGTTTTATCATCTACTATATTATAGATAAATATTTGGAGGAAGGAAAGGTTATCTCGAGGTAGTAACAATGTCATACAATGAGGTATGTAAGGCTACTTGATTTCGTATTATTTGGCATTAAACATAGATCCTTCCTTGCTACATAAAGGTACTTACCAATTCTGACACAACTATTAAATATGTCTACACTCTTGCACATCTTCATATGCTCCCCTACATAGTCATCTTCAAATCTGCATACATACATGGATACCAAGTTACATGGGTTCTTTTTGCCAAATAAAATTCATGAGTTATTTCATCTGATATGCATTTCATTATTTATGTAACATACTCATTTCGCTATCATATTGTCTTGTATAATTATCTACATGTCACATGTTACATCTACAGTCCTACACCTCCAATATTATGACCACCAAAAGAATCATCACAAAGGTAATTGAAAGATAAAGTATATTGTTTATTGATGGGTGGTATCCTGAGGGGTGGAAGAATCACTTAGCCTTAGACGATCCTATCACGGGTGGTAGCCCAAGGGGTTAAGGAAGAACCTAGCCAGGGACGATCCCGATACATTGTTTATTAATGGGTAGTATCCCGAGGGGTGGAAAAAATAACTTAGACAGGGATGATCCTATCATGGATGGTAGCCCGAGGGTTTAAGGAAGAACCTAGCCAGGGACGATCTTGATACAGTTTCACCACTGATCAGTTGGTCATTTGTATTACAAATATGCACAGATTATACAGTAAAGGTAAAGTAATATAAAGAACATAAAGTACATGATCCCAAAGTATACGAAAGGTGGTATATTATTCTGCACCTAGTTTCATTTGAGTGGTTACTTCACATACAGTATATCCTGCCTTACATATTCAGTATATTATCTCATATTGACGTCCCTTACGGGGACCTACATTTCATTTTATAGGTACAGGTGCTAGTAGATTTCCCCAGTAAGAGTACAGGATATCCAATTGCTGATACCAAGCTCCAGGTTGCTCCGGGACTTTGTATGTGTCTAGAGCTTATGTGTTTATATTGAACAGTTAGTTGAGGCAGGGCTTGTCTCGACACTTGTCAGATACTTTCTCTTATCTAAAGGCTTTGTAGACTATGTAAATCAGAGTGTGGTCATGTCTCGTTCTTTCAACACCGTAGCCCCAACGGCCTAGTAATATGCATATCCTTTTGGCTTGTTATCACTGTTTATCTACTTAAAGGCATGTCAAAGGTAGAAATTTCTTATAATATGTATAGAAAGCGCATAGGTATAGGTTGGTTCTCCCCAGCTTTATTGGAAACGTCTGCCAGTCTGCGCTAACGGGACTTTGGGGCATGACAGAAGTGGCATCATAGCGGGTCATCCTATGGAGTCTACAAAACCATATCTATGTAGAGTCTTGTTTATCAATGTGTTGTGCACCACATTTATAAGAAGGAGGCTACGTGGCATTTAGGAGTTGTTACTTTCTTTTCATTCTTTAGAT